>JAMKCH010016740.1:0-42543 GCA_023653785.1 Ophioderma brevispina | reverse complement strand
GTCTACTTTCAATATTTTCACAAACGCCCAATTAAATTCTGCCGTAAGAGGACCGTCTACGATTGGTCAACTATAACAATGCTCGCAATTTTGCTGAAAGCATATACCAAAATAGTTTTATCTTGTCCGCAAGGACTCACTATGCTATTTTATGTTAGTAACATTTTGGCTCAAGATAGCTTTTGGCTGAATCCTCAGCCCAAGTTTTCTCTTCACTCCCTTAAACTGTTTAAATCCCATTGGCAGAAGTGTGAAAAAGATGTCGTTGCCTAATTGCCGCTATTTGCATAAGTTTGTTTTCATGTAATTTCCCCCCCTAATTTTGCAGGAAAAAAGATAACCTGACGAGCTACATGGTGGCAAACAAAATTTACGGTTGATTGATTCTAAAGAGGGCGCAAGTCCTGAGAATCACAGCACATATTTTTTGAGACACAAGATATTACCCCTTTAGCGGAGATACATAATATGGTTGATCCATTTCCTTTTAGCAGAGATACTAACACCCTCAATATTGTGGTAGCTTAGTGGTTTCCTGGAGAACCTGGGGTCCGTTCGCGACCTCATACGTAACCCTACTTGATAATACTAACTCATCGTATGTCTTACAAATAGACCTTTTCATACCAATTACACATGCTTTTATGAGTTTGATCCACTCAGGCTGACATAGTATGCACGTAGAATTACGACTGAGTTTTCGCTGACCGACCCCTGATTATTAAGTGTCTATTGTTTACCTGTAGTGGATTTTTTGAGTTGGGTAATAATCTTTCAAGTGAGCATTTGTCAGTATTAAATGACAATCTTTCCCTTGCGCTCCGAGCTACTTAGTCTGTCCAAGTCAGTGTGAAGAAGGTCAGCGTCACGGTCATTGCAGATGGTTCTGCATATGACGCAGTCATCTGCAAACAAAGCGTACGGTTGGAGGTGAGCTGGTCTGGTAGGTCATTAATAGGCCACTCAATCTATGACAAATACTAGGTACAAACCCTGGACAAAAATTGCTACTAATGGTTTTCTTCTGCTTTAACTAGCAGTAAAAGATCTCCCAACGACATAATCCAAAAAGGAGAAAAAGGGAAGCCTGTCAAGACATGCTAACTGCATTTATCTTACGCCCATCTTTCGACAAAGGTATAGCGCTCATAAATGCAATGTTAGGTATATAGATTTGCTGTTAGTATTGAACATGTTTTGCAATGTCTAGCCTGCAAGGTGTGTAACACGGTGCACTTGATAATATTAAAAGTGGAAAGTGATGGTCTTTATTCATATGCCGTCAATGTTTAAACGCCAAATTATTTTGGTCATTCTAGATGATTTGCAGATCCTGCAATCGGATGGGGAGACCTTTATTAGAAGCAAATTATTATCAGAGAATTTATTCAAAACGCATTGGTCAACTATGCCGGGGGGCACTCCTAGGTGAAGTGAATGGGTATATATGCCTCGGACAGGTTTGAAAAATAGGTTCCTTTCCCGGTCCTTTCAGATAAATGTACCCAAAAATCGGGGTCCTTCGTAACACCCTGAATAAATATGGGGGTTCATCCAGTATGACACTTAAAGAAGGGTGCCATGATGTTAACCCTGAGTTAAAATAGAAGTGCCTCTTTTCCAGAGTTTCAAATTGCCATGAATTATCAAAATTGCTGCCAGAAAATTATAAATTTGTTACAAAAAAAGTGGCATCGTACGCGACAAAATGTGAATTTGGATGGTCAAATTCTTTTAAAAGTGGATAAGTTTATGCAAACTTTTGATAAAAGTGGATAGCAGAAAGGAAGAAACTGGGGTCATTGAGTATGTAACATTTTAAAAAGGGGATCATTGGTAGACGGCAAGCAGAAAAAGGGCGGGTCAAGCATTCTAGAGACTCACCAAATCAGCATTCACAGACCTTGAACATACGCCGCTCTAACAGGGGATGTGATATATGTGCTGCGCAAGATCTATGGAATTCCCGCAAATAGTCAGCCTACATATATATAAATGCCAAGAGATGGATGGAATACCTGAACTCAATGAAGAAGAGAATCGTCAACCTAACACACGGTACTTACCTTAACCCAAAAAGATTAGACCTCAAGTCCTCGGTTCATATGTTGGACAGCAAGAAAGACTCAAGAGTTAAAGGGCAGGGGCCTGATCGCTAATAGCATCCTCCCATACTCCAAGATTTTACCGAAGTGGTCAACATGTTGGTATTTGAAGAAAGCTTCTATTTTTCTCATTTACCTGTGAAGAAATCTGACCTAATTTATTTGGTTTGGAATTTTGAGGCGAAATGTACCCCATTGGGTCGACCGATATCATTTTAAAACACATATTGGGGCTAAAGCAAAATCATGTTTTTAGCTCTCCCTGCAAACGGTTGAAATGTCAGCGCAAAACTCTACATATGGGGTTTCGGGGGTGAAGACCATTTTATCCAAGATGAAAACTTTATTTACTTAAAATTGGATCGTCCCCTTTTAAAATAGTTTATAAATTAACCAAATATCGGCAAAAATGGCACATAGGTTTTAGTTAATTACATGTTTTGCCCATGCGTCCTTTTTTCGACCTTTTTTGATATGTTGTTTGGGAGGGTTGTGTACAACAAGTTACAGCGAGAAAACCTTTTGTAGCAGTCTGGGTCCAGGTCCTACCGTAGATTGAGTGGACTATTAATGTATAATTTAAATAGAAGTACCGTGCCTTCCGGAACGCCAGAATTGACAGGTATCCATTCCGAATGCTCACCACCAACAAACAACCCGACTTTAAAGTATATTTGGCGGTCATTCGATGAAAGGGCACCGAACCGTTCTCGAAAGTAAAAATTAACAACGTGGTTATCATTTTTGCGATCCCTTGAAGATATCTTACAAGGGTTGTGTGCTTCATACAAAATAACATGTAAAGTAATCCACCCAATAGCATAATTGATATTTTTGAAAGGAATTTTGGAAAGGGTCCAAAACATCCTCTTACGGGACTGAATTTTTTGGCAACAAGGTCGTTCCTGTTCTTGATATCCTTGCGATATGCCCTGCCCAAGTTTGATGATTTGATTTATATCAAAAGGTCCGAAAATTCAGATGAAAATTGACAAGAAAGCCCGTTTTTGTCATTATTTTTTTTGGTGATGATATTTTTACAAAGTCCAAAAGGGCCATTTTGCTGGGATTAGGATAGTTATCCACTTTTAGCAAAAAAAGTCTCATTTATTATTAGTCCCGGCACCGTCCCAAAAAAAAATCCATGAATGCCATCTTACCGTATTTCTTTGCGCCTTTAAAAACTTACCCTTCTACATGACTAAATTTTGGCAATACATTCCGGGAACTCAATTCCGGGATTAATAACATCTATTGATTTAAAACCTGAAATTACCACTCTTCCGTGGTTCATCTTGCCCATGGAGGAGGACGAGAAGGAGAAAGCTATTCCCTAATTGCATTACGCAAAGGCCGATCTATCCCAATTATATCACTTAGCAACTCATGGTAAAAAGCATAGACCAAAAAAGGCCGCTTCTCGGCAAGGGAAGCCTCTTGCATGGTCCATGATCATCGCCGACAGAAGGCTGGCCACGCGTCAGTTAAAAGATATGATCTGTTTGTGCGTAAAAGGTATATCCCCGATGCGCCGTGCGTTTGGTTTAATTGTGGAGACGAACGAAAACCAAGAGATGAGTTCGATTACAGCCGAAATTCGGAGTAGTCAGTCCAAAAAAAATCGGAGATAGCCATGTTTCCTACGATGCGTTACATTGTTTTAGTTTTTAAAACATGGATGTTTGATTGAAACGCCGTATTTCTAAAGTATGATATTGAAGACGAAATGTAACTTGAATTGGGAAAGAAAAAGCCGTTATTAAACAATGACATCAACCTTGACAGTGCCCCGGAGTTGCCCGTTTCTCAATTTGGTCCCGAAAGTTGGTCCTATTTACCACAGAATTGTAATGTGTTAGGTAAGCAGATAATGGTAAACATTGTGCATTTTGTTATAAAAGCAGCAAATTGGCCAAGAGGTTAGAGATAAATTGGAAAACAATTGGATATGGACCACCTGCACAGGTCAAGTTCGATGTCACCTAGAGGTCACAAAAGGTCAATTGAGGTCAAAATACATTAAAAACATGCAGAATACGGTGCATAACTCTACACACATCATAAAAATTCTCATGGATCTCTTTGCTGAAACATTTCGACTTAATCAAAGACGGTCTTCGCATTTAAAGGGACGCGAGATTTTATGGAGGATCAAATTTGTATATTTGCGCTGTGTTGTAGAAATCAAAACCGAGCGACATTTCGTAGGGTTTATTGAACAAAGAAAAGAAAAACAAAACCTAAGTTTTGAACTCCATGCGTCATGATCGGACATAAACAAGCATACTCGGAAATCTGTCATGCACCACGAAAATACAAAAGCCTATTATGACATGAAGATGTCTTTACTTTTTTTTACGGCTTATTGTCCCTCCGTAGGTTGATTTAATATATTGGTACAATTGTTGAAAAAAATGGGAGGGGACATTATTTGCGGAAAGTTCTCTTCTCTCTTTAAGCTTAATACATGAACATTTAACCATGAAACATTTCCATTGAGCAGATACAGGGACATTAGCTCACTGGGGATACATTTATGTCAATGCTACAAGTCATATCACATTTTAACACCAAAGCCACAAATGGGAACAATCGGGATTTGGATTTATATAGGCTCCATTGATAACTGAATTTTTTCTTGTATATTCCTAACAAAATGAATTATTGAAATAGATTTGGATTTAGGCTACATCAAAAAACGTATATAGTGATTTTCCCAAGACAGATCTTCCAACCATGTAACCAAGCCGTTCCATTAGCATGGAGAAGAGGCTACTTACCAAGGGAAATTCAATAGATTTATTGGATTGAAAATGCCCCCACAAAAATATGACGTTAACCCTATATCCAGGTTGTACGCTGATATTAACATCCCTGTTACATCAGTCTTTCCCTGCTTACATTTACTTTACCACCCCACTCGGATCTTCATGAAAGAAAGTACATAAAAAATAAATGTGGCCTCTGCAATGAGGGTAACTAGCCACACTCCATTGATTTTAAAAAAATTAATATCTGTGATTTCCATTCACGTGCCGATTTCATATGTTTACGATTTCAAAGCCTTTCATTTCAACTAATACGCAAATGATTTTCGAGTTCCCGCTCTTTTTTAAATTGACATTCAAACTAGCTGCTTCAGTAATTCAAAAGGTATTCATAATTGGTCGGTTGAAATGGGTTTGCAGAGGGCGCTTAATACTTACTTACCGGACGTATACCTGTTCATATTATAAATGACCGAATGTTGGACAAATGATACTTTGACAACTGGCAAATATATACCAGAAACAGTACATATTTACTTTTGATCATCAGCCCTGCCCATCCGTAAGCACCAAAGATCGCCTCTTCAGAAACGTTACTATAATCCGAGATCAATGTTAATGCTGAATGCATGTGCATCAACATTGCATCGATGTACAATTTGCAATGATGTGGTAAATATGGGGATGGGACGTCCAGTTTAACAATACTTTGTACACGAGATCATGTCTTAAAACATGTATTTTCTCTGAACTGAAAAACGGATATCGCCAAGGTGTCTCACTTATTTCACCAAAATGTGGCCAACTTCGGGACAAAATTGAAAACGGGCAACTTCGGACACTGGAAGTTTGTTGCCATTGTTTAGATACGGCATTTTCTTCCCAATTCACTTAGATTTGTCTCAAAATATACTTTAAGAATACGGGCGCTACAAAACATTTCAAGTTTGTAAAAGCGAAAAGTACGAGAGTGGGGGGGGAAGGGGGGAGTTTACACTAGAGATCAATTTTACTCATCTTAGGAACCTTCTATCCTCGCTTTCTATAATGACCCCAATGATCCGAAAGATCTTTTTTTAAAAATTACCTTAAAGATGATTGACGGTGACGCGGTTCCATGTCTAAAAAAATCATACTCATGATTTGAATTGTAAACATTATGCCAAGTTTTTCATGCTTTTATAAAGAAATCACAATTCTTACAATATAGGTCGCTATCTGCTTAACTATGTACACCGATGCAATGTGTGATGCACACGCTATCAGCATCATATCGATCTCGTGTTGTATTGTTCCAAGACAAGTTTTTCGGCGACCTGTTTTACGAGGGCGGGCGATGATCATCGGTCAAGGGATTTGGGAAAGCTTTCTCCTTCTCTCCTACCTCCATGATTTGACAGGGCAAAGGACCATGAAAGCAGTGTGTTCGTAGTGTGTTTGAATGTTACAATACGGCCCGTTTGAGCTCAGCATCTAAAGTTGATGTTTTCTGTCTAGTACTTATTAAGTTGTAAAGTCTAGGAATTAAACCCTTATTAATTATTATTATTATATATATGCCATCCCGTCCGTTGGGGCGAAATGGCTTTTGTTATTCAACTCAGAAACGCTCCTAGGGCGAAATACCGTTTCCCCCGAAGTCCACTTGTATTGCGGTTTATTCCGTTTTGGATAACAAAGGATTGAATTTAATTTGATGCAAATGAAGGATAATCTTTAGAAAACAAAGGATATGAATATTAATTAATTTAAATAAGAAATTTTTTTTATTTTTTTTATTTTTTTTATTTTTTTTACTATTATATTAATTATTTCTATACTTTACAATTATTGTTTTATCATGTCCTGAGATACCTAAACAAGTTGCTTGCTTTAAATTCACGCAAGGGCACATGGGACATTGATCTTGCTCCCCAACTATTCATACTTTTGATGAGTCATATTTAGGTAAATATGCGCTTTCCTCTATACGGCTAGCGAAATTGTTTACTTTGATGACCTCAGAAACCTTTGACCCACGGTTAAACATTTTATGGATCCATTCCATGTTGAGCGAAATTCATTGAATAAACCCGCTGAATTGTAACCGTAGGTCATATTATTGATATTGACATCAATGACCTTGACTCAACTCTCTTCACCATTTCCTTATTGTTGGGAGGATTATAGTCAGGGGTTAGATTAAGGCAACAATGCGCGTATACATGTCAAGGTTTGTCAATCAGTCCGCGCGGATTGTGGAGGGTTTAATGTGTAGTTACTAGGACGGGAGTGTTCGAAAATAATGATATAAAGGCAGGACTCAGAGATTTGCATGAGGAGGGCGCCCTCAATTTCCAAAAAAATCGTGTTTTTTGAATGTACATAATGCTTATCAACATATACTATCACTTTGGGTGAAATTGCTAAGCTAAATCGAATTCCTTCATATAGAAAATCACAACTTTGTTATAAAATTTACGGAATCCGGAATTTTTGTTAACACATCAGTATCTATGGACGTAATACTCACATAAATGTTGACTGCATCAAACGAAAAAATTCGATTCATCTCAAATTTCGGAATTGTGCATTTTAGGTTACGATCTTTAGTTCTAGTTGACTATTTCATTATTACACAAAAAAATAATATTTCGAATCTCTGAGTCGACATTAAATGTTAACAAATTACTCTTTGAGTTGAGATTTCGATTTACGGGAAGTAAAATTCGCGGTAAGTAAATGTTCTGTGAAATAAGCTTTCAAATGTTCACAGATAATATTCCAATTGACATTTGTTCTGCATCGTCACATTACGTCAGACGCGCAAATTGGTCGCCTTATTCTGTCCTAGCCATGAAGATTAACCTTTGACGTATTGATCTGTTCTACCGTCTTTCAAAAGAGAGATTCACACAGGATAATCGAGTCTAAGATGGGATAAAAATACATATTTTTATAGTGACACATGAAATTTGGAAGAACATACCACAGTGTCATAATAATATCTTTGGCTTGAAAATAGGGAATACAACAACGAAATCATTCATGATGCACATAATTTAAAATATTTCTCCCTCAAACTAGGTAGACATGGATACTGTGGTCGTATGCAAACCTGATTAGTGGTTGGGATAAATCTGGTGGCTGTAGCAATCGGTTTCTCGCAGCATTGGTAGGATATTAAATTTATTACGACGGTCTAATTTAAAGCAATAATAGAACATTTTGAAAGAAAGCCAAAATGTCTAAAATTTAAAGCAATAATAGAACATTTTTGAAGAACGCAACAAAAATGTCTAAAATGAGATTTTTGCACAGTTGCGTTGGTAATTGGCTCCAAAAACTATATTTTTAAAGGGGCATTCGTGATTTTAGCGCATAGTTTTTATTTATGATTCACTAGCTATCCCAAGAAAAAGGTATTTCTAAACTTCAGTTGATTCTGACTGTGCGTGTTAATGTTATGAACAACATGTTTGCTGCACTGTGTCCATAGGCCACGGACATTTCATTTTGTCCGTTAAAAAATTACAAAACTACAAATTTCTGAAATTAGTGCTTTAGCAAGGGGCGACCCTGTTAGTTGAAAAAATAAATAAAAGCAATAAATTGGTACACTTCCTGGCAGTCATGCTGTGCAACTAAATCCAGGATGTACTAGCATAAATATAAACCACAAATACCCCTTGTGGTCGGGGGTCATCTCAATATTCCGAAGGTGTGTTATCCGGAGGTACGTTATTCCGAAGGTTCGATATTCCCAAATTTAAAAGGGTCGCAGTCCGAATCTCAAAAAAGGTTCGATATTCCGTTCCGTATTTCCATTTTTATCATAAAATTTGCCAAACCAGACAAGTGGAAATTACAAATAAGGTTAAAAAATATGTTTCAAAACAACAAAGAATCTAATAAAGTCATTATTTTTTGAGATTCAAAACGACAAGTATCCAAAATCAAGATTGCGTCAAAATGTACTATTTTAACGGCACAAAGAATCTATAGTCCAAAATGGCTTTAAATGTTTGTCACAATTCATATAATAGAAGAGTTTTCTGTTACAACAGAGCCGTCCCTGGTCGTCTGATGAAGCACTCTTCTACACTGTGTCAACTGTTTTGGAACAATCTCATCATCATTGCCATGTAAGAATGTCGATGCAGGTTGTTGCTAGTTGTATCACACACTTACTGCAATGGGAAAAAACAAAATTCGGAATAGCAAACATCTTTTGAATACGGAACACGAACACGGTATTGGTTCGGAAATACCGAACCTTTTTCAATATTCGGAAAAACGAACCTTTTTTTTAAGATTCGGAATGCCGAACCCCTTCACGGGACTCGTACCTGCAACCTTTCTATCTAGAGTCGTAATCTCCTACACAAAGGCGTTGTTTGTGATACTTTAATCAAGAGTTTTAAGGAATAAAGCTATACACTACTGCTTACTAACAAGCGTCCAGGACAATACCCAGTTAAATTATTCATAAGGCAGCTATACACTATTTCTACTTCACTCGCCAACTCGCAATAGTTTTCATTGCAATCTCCAACTCAAAAATATAATCACAATAAATGTTGTGCCAAAGTGTGCGGAATGATCCCCGACCTTTCGATTACAAGGCGATCGCCTACCACGCACGCCACGCCAAGCCGACAGAAAGTCGTTCTTGAACATGTCACAGAATAAATCGCACAATTATCATGAATAGCAACGCTATGAGTTGAGTTGAAAATATGCTCCTGGAGCAAAACTAGATTTCGGCCAGAAATCTCATATTAATTATCAATCATGATACCACCCACGTGTCGGCTCCAAATAGCACAACACCGTGACAACAATTTAACCTAACCGGAAATTAAAGCTACTACAATCGATGTTTTTGAGATAAAATTACAAGGAGGGTACACGGGGGCACAAATTCGACATATTTTTGTTACAAATTAAGGTACACTGAAATTTCAAAAATTATAATTCTTTAACCGTTATTATTAACCGGAAGTTAAAACTGCAAAAAATTTGTTTGTTTTGAGCTCAAATACATGAAGGGGTTAAGATTGGGCACAGATTCAACATTACATTTTGTTACAAGGTACACTGAACTTTCCTACCACCAAATCTAAGAGTCGGAAGTACCCTCGGAAGTAGTCGGAACATTTTCATATCATTTTCACAAGATGTTTAACAATTACGGGTCACAATATAACCCAAAATGCAAGCTTATTTTCTGCAGTCGTAGCTCTACAAGAAACAACAGATTTGATGAGGTTTCGGCCATTTTCAGAAGAATGTATCCTCTATTACTTTCATAAAAACCATGGAAATTGGAGTATACTACGGGCGGGTTCAAAAAGCGTAGACAGCACGGGGTCACAGCATCCGGTGAAACTACAAAGTTTTGTGGACAGTTTACACTGCTGTTACTGCATCAATCGCGGCAAAGAGATAGGATCACAGGCCATCGCGGTGTATGCACACCAAAAGACATCGAGTGCCTGGCTTTTGTCGAGATGAATGGGTGATTGGTTAAGGTAATTTGTGGCTTTCGCGTTGTAGGTCCTCTTATCTAATAGGTCCATGGTACATGTCTACGATCATTCATTTGCATTTCCGCAAAATAAGGTCATTTTGCGAGATTTCATTATGGACGGCGTTTCCAGCGCTGTTGTTGAATTAGAATTGAAGAATCTCGATTCTAATTACAAATCCCTTCTTTTATGACAAATAGTTTTGAGTATTCCCATTCATACGTACACTCTAAATTTCAGGGATTTAAAAATGAATCCTTAAGGATTGTAGTTAGGACGCACCAATTGTAAAAAGGTAGTCGATCTCGAGGGGGCAAAATTCCCAAGTCGTCCCGCCAGAGGGGGCAGAATTCGTAAGTCGTCCCGGTGATTTGATTTGGTCCCTAACTACAAACCTAAGGATTAACCTTTAAATCCCTGAAATTTAAAGTATACAGTTTACTAAACAATTACCAACACAACTGTGCAAAACTCTCTAAAAAAATTCAAATTGGGGCGTTTTTAAATAATGTAATGTAATTTGAAGTGCACTGTTTTTTAAAGCATTCAAAAAGGTAGCCCCATCCACATTATAGTTAAGAATTGTCGGAATATGTAGGGCCTATACATAACTCGACGATATAATAATTTATTAGTGCTATAAACACGTTGCTCGTCATATTAATTGTAATAATTTTAATGTTTATATCAAAAAATATTTGAAAATCCGCCTGTTCCAGTTGGCCTACCAATGCCTTTACCACTTTGGTTGCTTCTTGCGCCTTATGACACACCTTTTGGTTTTTGACATTCTACAAATTTAATTGATAGATTGTGTATTGGATAGGATTTTGTTATTGCTCATTTTTGTGTAGTTCTTTTTACGATTCTTTTTTTTCGTGTTTTATTCATGCCATCAGAAGACAAGACTTCTTCCATAGCAACATTGACCACATCAAGACAGAACACGTCTTGGCCGTCCACTTTACATCACGGTAGGTCAAATCAATTGAACAATGTTCAGCCCCCAATATGAAAAAGAAATATCTTAGAAGTAAACTGAGTAAGGAAAACTAACTACAGTGTGAATAGTGTCATGATTTACTGTTACATTCCATGAGGAAGAAAACACGTTGAAAATCAAAAGGATGCACATAGGTTTTATGTGTTCAGGGTAAATAAGCATACAGACATGTGGTGGATTCAACATTATTATTATTAATAGGATCATAGAACTTGCTTTCTATTTTAAAATTAGACAACTGGATTCACAAGTTATAAGTGATCAAATTGCTTGATGATAGGAATAATTAGTTGCATATAACAATATTCGGAAATCTTATTCATATTTTTTATCCACCAAATTATGTTATATTTGCTAACATTATGGTAACCATGGGACCCCTTATTTAGCGCGTCATAAAGTACCAATGTGTCTCAAATTCTGCTCCTGTCTACCTCTGTAATGATATCAGCTTGTACTAATCTATTCTAGAAATCTTCGCTCCCTGCAAGATTCCACCCGGCTGAAGATACCCAGAGCTCTCAAAACGTTGTATACACATATCTAGGGAAATTTTTAATTTTTATTTAATTTTTAATATAGCCATCGCCAGCCATCTTGGATTTTCAACTCCATAGGATGTGACCTGGACTTCTAATCATAAAAATGTCAGAAATGGATTTCCATAAAGCGAGCTATTACACATACTTCTAGGGTTAGTTGTTTAAAGTCTATATTTTCAATAAAAATTATGGTTGCCGGCGGTCTAATGCTTGGATTCTCGAATTGCAGTGTGATTAAAGGCACGTGCGTGGTCCAGCAACTCAATTGTAAGCAAGGTCCTAGCCAGGGCCTGGACTATATGAAAATTTCTTTGTTTTCTAATAAAGATTAAAAAAAATTGTGATTACACATATCAAAAAAAAATTGAAATTTGACCAGGTTTATGGAAAGACCCATATGCCATATACATGTTGTTTTTTTTTGTTATCCATAAACCCAGTTTATCGATAAAAATATTCTCTAAACCCCAAATTGCGGTCAATCGGGCCTGTGAAGAGGTTTCCCCCTCATCTTACTAGAATGTGTTGTAATATCTATGGTGATGGTGTATTACAATAACACAATAAATGTTTTAGTGTGTCAAATGATGGCCTTTCCTGTAAAATCAGAAATTGTTGCAAATGGGCAGGGACCTCAAAAGGTGGAAACTGGCAGAATGTGTTGAAAACATGAATGCCTGTGGCCATCATATTCTATACGATCTGAACTTCTAATCATACAATTGATGTCAGAAATTTATTCTCTGCACAAGAAAAACCCCGCTAAAACGAGAGTATACCATTGGGTTTACACATGCTGAAAGTAGGACATTTAAAATGATATTTTAATTTGGCTACTGGCGGCATGATGAATTTTCAAATTCATAGGATTTGATGATGTCAGAAATGAATTCCCAGTACCAAAACCCAACCCCCAAACGATTGAATTAACACATTCTAACTAAGGTAACTTGTTCAAAATTTATTTTTCAATATTGGCACCGGCAGCCTTCTTTTCTGAATTCTAGCAGGTGATCAATAAAGCTGTCCATTCAAAAATGGACAGCTGTTTGAAGGTCTCATTTATTATGACAAAACCAGAATAAACAAACAATATCAACGGCGACACAATTTTGGACTAAACTAATTTGGATTATTATACCACTGACTTCATCTGTGTAATTTTCACGAAAATTTCCTGCGCGGTAAATATGATTTTTCCTAAAAATCTAGTTTAACACGTCTCTCTATGGAAAAATGGGACTACAGTGTGAGTCAAAAAAAAACCCTACATTCAGAATAAAAAATAATTAAAATAGTTAAGAATGTTTTGCTCAAGAAATGTTGCTATGGTTATAAAGACGGATGAAAACAGGCTTCAGAAAACGTTATTTGGTGTCATTTAGACTTTGGAGAAAGAAGTTCCGCCTATTTTGCTGAGACACCCAACTTCAAAATCCGTTGGCCGATTGAAGCCAAACAAAGAGATCGCTGACATAAAGTAACATGGTCTTCAACAGTGACTTTGAGTACACATTTTTTAACACCAAATTATTGTGTGAAAAAGAAGGTGGGAGAGTAATGAAGGATTATAAAAATAATATCCCAGAGATTACAAAAGAAAATGCTAAGTAAAAAAAATGTTCAATTTCCTGAATAAGAAATTCAAGATAGCTGGGTAAGCCCAAAGTTTACTTGGTCAGCAAGATTTCATGGTATTAACCTACAGCGAAACTTGGGAGCAAAAGTGAACCCATTGAAAGTTTTGGATTCTGATGAAAACAGCAGTGCGATAATGAATTTTTAAGTTTATTCCGATTTATTTACAGAAAACTTCAGCTTTCGTTTCTTCTTGCAATTTATGGACGATGAGTATACTGTATTTGTGCCAAATTAATACCTAGATTGAGATGTAAAACAAAAATCCGAGCAGTTTCATTATGTTCACGAACTGAGACATTGATATGGAGTGATTTTCACTAACTGGCATCTTTTGATTGAACAAATGGTAATATTTAATTTTTTGAAGATATTTTACTTATTAAGTATGTTACAAAATAGACCGTTTATCAAATGATATGTTTTTGTCGAGAAAAAATCGATATAATCGGCAATTGCTATGTGTGAATGTCTTTGCGATAATGTGTCATTGGTATACGGTCGGTGTCAGTTTATCCGCAGTGTATGGCTAAAATCGGCCAAACTGAATTTTAGGTCTCTCGCAAAATTGACATAGTTTTCTGAACCCAAAGCCCGAAAGATACCAAATAAAAATCTTCTGATAGCCTGTTGATCTTGTAAACAACCAAAAGCAAAATTGAAGCAAAAAATAAAGTTTAACCTTTGAAGAAAAAATCTTTCCTGAATGTAGGTTTTTATTGACTCACCTGTTAGAGGCCGCTATAACATACAAATTCTGACCTTTGTAGGCCCTATATGGCAAGATTCCCGCAATGGATTTTTCTGATTTTTGAAGAGGTAATAGCTCTTGCATATCCCTACTTATATCAGTGTCAACATTGTGTCGTCACGGCTTAAAATTGCTCTAAAAAGAAAGGAGGACAATTTGCATGGGATTACTGACTGCGCCAGTTTATTCTTCAGCGTCTGGAAGCTTCCTCTGTACAAAGAAAGGAGAACCAAACAAGATCAGATGGGGAAGGTCCCATCTGGTTAATGGATATGCTATCGCTGCGAAGTCTGGTATGAACCTTCATCTTAAGCAGCTGTGAAAAAATGTAAGCAATTTCATTGGATGATGCCCGGGTTCAATTGAATTAATTGAATGAACCAAGAAGTTCCGCGCTGCGTTGAAGTATTTTTAGGTTGAAGCGCTCGGCTCATACCGCGTTTGCTACTTCGCGCGCCCCTGCACTTTGAGTTCGATGCGTTCAACGGGTTATTCGATGTTGTCACTGGGTGGTGGCTGTCCTTTCTTGTGTATTTAAGCGCAAAGTATCGCGAATTGGGTTAAGATGACCTTAAATGATAAAGCTGTGTAAGAATAAGAATAAAGGGGTCGATTTTGGGAACCGGTACTCTCTTTACCGACGAATTGAACCCGGCATCACCATATTTTTGGCGTGGAAGAGGAATCGGCCTCCGGCCTCGTCTTCCACGAAAATAATGGATCCCTTGGGTTCAATTCGTCGTAAGAGAGTACCGGTTCCCCAAAACTCATACCTATTCTCTAAATAATATCTGCCAGTCCTAAAAAGGATCTAAGCTGGGTCTTTGTCTCTGGTCTTGAAGCATTTATGATTGCTCTATCTTGTCAGGCTTTTGGTTGCATGACTATACGTACCTCCTCGTAGAAACTAGGTAAACATGTTGATGGAAGAGGCCAGTTAGATTGGCTTTTCGCAATCTACAAATATCCTTAAAGGTCCCCTAGTCAGCCCAGGTCTGTGTATGTATCAAGATGTCGCTCTATATAGTTGTGGAGTTTTTGAGCCAATGAGCAAAACTCTCACACTCTACTAAATGTAGCAGCGATGTTTACTAAACCAACTGGAAATGACGTCAAACTTATACATCTTTTGCAGTTTCTTTCGGAACCGGTGGTGGTAGAGGAAGCAAATCTTCATTGGTCAAAACTATATGGTCCTAGTTCATCTTTCTCCTCAATGACTATTTTGGCGCAAAACAAAAAAAAGCTATCACCGTTAATGCCCCCAATTTGTTCTCTTGTTCTGGTTACTCTTGTTCCCTGCGATAGTACCCTTTTTATAGGAGGTTAGATGGAGTTTTGCTGTCTGTTACCAGTCTATCTGGTAATGCATTGCCGTTCTTTAATACCTTGAATGGACCCTCCACTGACATCAAGAGTGATTGTGATCAGGGCAATAGGAGTGAAACCTGTCTCTTCTTAAACGATCTGACCTTGCCTTCTTGTTATACTGGATGCGAATCTTCTTAGATCTCCGTAACTCTCTCTAGCCAATTGCACGTTCTTTCCAAGCGGTCTTGAAGATCGATGACATATTGATAGGTAGTTTGTGTCTCGCTTCATTAACTGACCAGTCCACGTTCTTGAGGATCATCATAGGACCTCTGACATCACGCCCGTATAATCATTCGAATGGTGAGAACACAGTAGAGGAATGTGGAGTTTCACGATATGCAAAGAGAAGTGGAGTGATTTAGCGGTCCCAATCTCGAGTGTTTTTCACAATTTTCTTCAAGCCTAGATTGAGGATGCCATTACTTCGTTCCACGAGCCGTTACACATCGCATGATAAGGCGTTTTGGCGACAGGTTTGATGCAAACAACCTGCTGACTTCCTGCATCACGCCCGACATGAAATGGGCCACCGCTATCGTAAGGACTTGTTTTGGAATACCCCAATCTGCTGTACATATCAAGCAATGCCTCGGCTACAACTTCAGCTTCGAGGGACTTGAGAGGGATTGCTCTGGATAGCGAGTAGCAAAATCGACCAATACAAGTATGTATTTATGACCTCTTTCTGTTGCAGGTTTAATTGGGCCCAATGAGATCCACCGCCACACACTCAAAGGGTGTATCTATAATAGGCATGTCACCTACTTACTCTGCCCTTTGGTACAGTTCTCTGACATATGTCACATGATGACAATACCTCTGCTCCATACCTGGCCAATAGACGTTTTCAGTGATCTTGTCTGTGGTCTTTAGCCCCTGATGACCACCTAGCATGGCTCGTGAGCTACTTGGAGGACATGTTTCTATATCAACTGGAACCACAACCGGGTGAATTATTTCAAATTACCTTGGGTAGAAATTCGTACAAGAACCACGATCTAGGTGTACTTAGTTCATACCATCTTACCCTCTTGACTTTTCAGTTGCGTCATTTCTCGAAAGCATAGCTAAAGTGGATCCGCTTGTGTTTCGCTTCAACAATTCAGCGGTGGACTATTCATCGATGGAGGGTGTAGTTAAAATGTTAAAACGGCTTGAGCTTCTTTCTGCTGTTAATTCTAGTTTCTACGTGCTGCTGTTGTCTTTAGGGCACTCTTGATCATTCAAATTAGAGTATTGTCCTTATTTACACGTTGTACCTTAGCCTATTACCGGCAGAGATTCTGTGTTTTTCCTTGTCATGCTCGCCTTGGTACTGTCCAGCTTCCACACAGGTCTGGCTACTGGTTTACGAAGCCCATCTATTTCACCTAGTACAAGTGGATATACCGGATTTACAACACAGAGCGCCGATACTTGACCAGCAAAGGATGGTGTATCAAGCTCAATTTCAGCCACTTGGAATCGTCTTACCTTTCTGTCAATGATCAAACAGGTTTCAGTCTGTCCAGTGAATGACTTTTCTTACAGCTTGCTTACATGCTCCATCGCACACCAGAAATCGCGTACACTTTCACATGTTTGTTTCCCAACGAAACCATCTCAACATAGTATCCTTTTCTATTCGTCTTCTTGATCGTGTCCAAACACTGTGTGGTTCTCAAATATGAGCCAGCCAAAGATGGGTACATCGTCTGCCTGCTTCACTGAAATCCGCATTGGCCCGCTTCCAAAAGTGGGCATACCAAGCGATGTTGCCTGTCTGTGTTGGCTGTTCCCACAACCACAGATAGTGTCCTGATCTCTCCATTACGCCCACTTCTGCAGGAAACCTTAGATCGCCAATTCTGGTTTCTCAATCTGTTTGAGGCATCGCATTCAGCCCATGATGAGTCAACTCCAGGTGGGAGATGGTCACCATGTTTCAAGGCCATAGATGTTACTTGGTTGATGGCAATCTTTTGTCCACAAGGCGACTCTCTTTCTCTTGAGCGCCTTATAGCTGGTTTCAAGAGGGTGGACTTGGCTTAAGAAACTCTCTCTGGATTTAAGGCGGATGGCAGCCGGTATCTGTCCAGACCCAGGTGTGCTTCACATTCGATACTTTGGGCAGCTACGACGCTCTTGCATCTCGCTACCTCCGACGGATCTGGTGGAGCAATTCCGCTAGGATGTAATAAGTTTTCCGTTTGGTGTTGGACGAGGCAATCCTGTAACTAAGCCGGCAGGAGGCATTTAACGCTAAATCAAGCTTTGGCATCGGTTGATCTTCCCCATACAGGGCAAGCATACTCTGCACATGATATCACATTGCAAGTGCGTCGATCTTAGGGTATAGGCGAGCACCCATCTTGTGCCAGTGATTTTGTTTCAATATTGTCTATGGCGTGAACATACTTACTCTTCGTCTTCTCGATGTGGGTCTTAGAAGAAAGAGTGCGGTCCAGGGTAAACTTCCTAGGTAGACAGGGTTTCACAGTGCTCCAGGGTTTTTCCAGACCAAGTTACTTTAAGCTTACGTTTGGCTTCACGGTTGCTAAGATGGAAAGCACACACCTGTGCCTAAGGGATTTTGCACGTAGGTGTTTTCCTCATAAGAAGGAGTGAGTTCAGCCAAAGCTTTGGAGAGTCCTCTCTTCAACAACTGTGAATTCGGCATCTTGTGCACTACTTCCAAGATCGTCTGCATAAAGAAAACGACATGTTCCTGCACTCCCTAGGTTGGTCGTTGGTATTAATATTGAACAGGAGAGGTGCAAGCATACTCCTTTGTGGTAGACCATTCCTGAGACTACGCCATCGGCTCTTCTTTGCTACTAGCTAAACAAAGACATCCTGTGTGCCAGCAATCCTCGGATAAGCTCGATCAAGCGGGTGTCCTTGGTATTTCCAGAATCTTATGGAGTAAAGGCATCTGTGATTACCAGTGTCGTAGGCTGCTGTTAGGTCGACGACACATCTCCCGTTACCATACCCTTCTCGAAACCATCTCAATGTGTTGAGTAGGTTGAGTACTTGGCTTGTTGTGATTTGCTTGGCCGGAACTTGCTTGTTCTGGTAGAGGTGTTTCGTCTATCACAGGTGCGATACAATTGATCAGGAGACGTTCAAAGAGCGGTGTAGGTATGGCGAAGATGACATTGGTCTTTAGCTCTGGGATTGGATGGATCTTTCCCAGGCTTTAGGAGTGCCAGAACATGTGCTTTCCTCCTATCTTTGGGAAACCTGTTGGGAAAAGGCAGCCACTTAGGCTCAAGAAGCCATTCCCTTTGCTACTGGGCCGAGATTTTTTCAGCTGCTCAGTAGAGATGCTGTCAAGTCCTACTGCTTTTCCTGTTGAAGTTTAGCATACCGATTCCAATCGTCCATGTTGAAGGGGCGAGTGAAACCAGGGTCGCCACTAAACCTCTTACGTTCTAGTTTGATCTTCATGGGTTCTGCTGCACGTGACCATTTTAATCAGTTGGTGGGCAACTTGGGTGTGACATTTGGCTTCGCGGTGGAGGTTCTGTTGGATCCCCTCGGAGCTTTCGGATGAAAGACCATGCTTCCTTGATGTTATGGGTCACATCGGTGGGATTCAATTAAAGAATGCCAGGTTTTGATCTTTTCCTGGATATCCGCGCCCGAAACTTCCTCATCGTTAGCAGTTGTTTCAGCGAAAAAGGGGACACTTCAAACATGTGATATACTCGTTGATTTTTCAAATGCACTTTCCTTGGAAAGGTCCTGGTATATATTCCGTCCTACAGCTCTTGGGTATGAATCTCCGGCATTCTTTGTTCACTAGTTTGGGCAAATTTGTCATAGTTATGGGTTTTGGAGCAATCCTCCACTTCTGATCCCATGTCATAAGTGACCTGTCGATCTGCTTTCCTGTATTCAAGCGCCGGGCACTTTGTTTGGTCTTACTGCAGCGGATTGACGTTGGATACCGATTGGTCATTTTGATTTAGTGGATCCAGAACAATCTGCTACACAGTTAAGATGTTTTTGCTAAACCATTAGCTAGATCCGGTTGTAACCTCGCTTCCAACGGGCGCTATGCAATGAATGGCGGCAGCCTAGAGTCGGAAGGAGACGTAGGTGTTGACTGTTCTATCCATTCTTCGATAGCTTTTCCATCTTTTGTTAAGTTTCATTGTAGCCCCATTGGGTACTATTCCTGTTGAAATCGCCATGAAGAAGTGGGTTTTGTGGCATTCCCAAGGCTGAGTTGAGGTGCTTGAAGTCTCCTGATGGAGGTTTGTAGACGGCTGTAACTATGACAGAGCTAGCTCATGGTAAGGACTTCGATGTTTGTCATCAGACTTGAGGTTCTTCTACTGTAGTGCATGTTTTCACATATTAGCACTTCCATATTTTCGATGTGGTTTTTTTTGAATGGCAAGGACCATTCCTGTATGGTTGGCGGTGGTTAAGCGATTCCTCTGGGGTTTCCTGCAGACATAGGACATCGCATTGGGAGATTGTTACACAGATCAGCAATGAGTTACTTTTTGCAATGGAAAAACCCTGCACATTCACTGACCTAAGTCAAGGCAACCTTAAAGAAGGCCTGCGCTGAGATCGTAGTCATGATATGGGTATCTTAAGAAATGCTGTTTAAAGGAAAACGTTTGGTGTTTTATTCGCTGCTTGGCAGTTACTAACAGGGGGAGACCACAAGACGGTTCTCTACTCCTCCCCTTACAACTTGACCTCACCTTGACCTTGATGGGACCTTTGACCTCACACAAATGGGAGGTGCCATGTTACACCTGTTCCCTTTGGGTTTAATCCATCAAGTATGTGGATATTACAAGCTAATGTTAACCCTTTTTACACGACCGACCATCACAGACATCAACAACATGGACAAATGTCCCTATGTGTCTTCCCTGCCTCAAAAAGCAGGCGACACAAAAACGGCATTCATAGAGGGATCAGAGCTGTGTTCAATAAGTCTAGATCAGCGAATAACATTGTGTTATAAAATGCAGGGCCTTTTAAAAGGCCCATTATTTGCATTAGGACCGTGATCAAATATACTAAAACTATACCACCAAACCTTAGCAAAGGTGGAATATTTATTAAATCTTCCATGGAAAATGGACCAGCGCACGTGGGTGTTGAAGTAGTTAAATTTGAGTGTTTAACTAAGTAGTTAAATTTCTAAGCCTTAACAAAGGTTTTAAAGGGCTAAAAAGACAGTATATAAAGCAAAAACGATCCGGCAATCAAAGGGAAAAGTAACAGCGTGATACATAATAGGATTTACTTTTGCAGCATGTCTGTGGTGTTTGTGCGGTATGATCACCACCAGATTGGGAGCAAAGGTCACCGGATGATTTAAATGACAAATCTTTACTAATTGATGTGTTGATTCTGGGGTGAATGATAAAAAAATACCAAGTATTTTCAGCCATTGGTCACAACTGTTGCCATTGGTTCAACGCAGTGTGGACTCTATTGTTTAAAGATAATTGCTGGAATGGTTTTGACAATGATCTAAAAAAAAACATGAACTTTAGAATAAAAAATGTATTTACTGGCCCCCATTATGTGGCCTTTGCGCACATTTTTGAGGTGGTCTCAACACCTCCTAAGGTCCAACGGGTCGGAGATACAGTCAGTAAGTACTCGCTCAAAAAGTGGCGTGGACCCCAAAAAAAGGGGCGTGGCCATTTCAGGCTATTTTGGCGTCAGTGAAAGATTATGTTATCAAACCGAATATTGTTCCTGGACCTTCAAATTAGTGTGGGTTCCTGAAGAGTTTAGCCTGGACATATATTGCATACAAAAACCAACATGAGCTATGAAATTTTCACACCAAATTAGGAGCTGCCGAGTATTCTGGGGGGATGACAAAATATAAACATTTTTTAAATTTAAATTTTGTCAAAAAATCGTGAAAAATGTGAATTCGCAAGTTTTTCGGTTGTTGGTTTGTTGTTCTAGAAACTCTTGAAAAAATACGTAATTTAACCTATGAAAGAGATAACAGCACACAAATTCCACAAATTGCAGCGTTTCCTAAAAATCAGTGTTTTGTACAACTCAATGCCCTGTATCGCAGTTGTCTCTCAATACAGCCCCATTCAGCATTAGGAGGAAAAAACATTCATCAATTTGAAAACTTTCCTTGTAGGAATTTTACTTGAGTGCCGGGATAAAATTGATGACAAAACTAAAAACACTTTTAAATTTTCATTTTTTTCAAAATCAGTGAAAAATGTGAATTGTTCGCAATTTTTCAACATCCGCTGGGAATTTTGAATATTTTTTTCTGGGAAAAAACGACTCTTTTCAAAAAAACGTAATTTTCAAAAACACGTATTTTTGGCCGTTTTGTTTGTTCACCTATGAGAGAGGAATATGAAAAAAAATAATCCCAAAAAATTGCAGCATTTTTCCTAAAAAACCAGTGTTTTGTGAACTCAATTTGCACTAATTCGCCGTTGCTATAATTACAGCCATCAACCGTTAGAGGGAAAATAGCTAGGCGGGCATGAGCTCATAGCGTTTACAAAGGTGGACGCCCTACACAAGTACATTAATTTTGCTAAAGAATAAATTGTCAAAATTTCCAAAATCCGTTTCTACGAGTGTCTCACCTCTTGTATGTGACATTTTAGTGGAAAATGAATTAAATGTCATCTCCTTTTTTCCTGATATAGTGGCCAAGGAGATGTACACCACGTTCGATGACTCAGCAAATAGTGGTGCCCATTTGATAAAGTAAATCCGCCGTTATGAATAGGATGAATAGGACAACGGACTCAGATTCTCTGGGCCTGCAAAACCATTGTTATTTCCATGACGGTAAAAAGCTTTTGAATGGTTTTCACCGCCCAGTTTAGATGAGCTACAGCCTCATTCACGAAGAAAGTAAAATTCAAACTTCTGCTGGGAGTTTAAAACTTTGATCGTAATTTCATCATTTATTCAAAAAAGGCAACGAAGATGAGCAAAATCATGAAAAGTTTGATTGGCAAAGCTAAGACCTTAACCATCTTGGGCAGAACCACAAAAGCATAACTTAAATCTATTAATATTGGGACTCTTTTTTCTATTCAATTAAAAGTTTGTTAGCCACCGGTTCACCTGCATTCATATAGTGATGATTTCGATTTTCTGCTATGAACGCCAAATAAATTGGCATAGGAAATGGGGTTACGCGGCAAGTACGGTTTGGTTCTGCACAACAGATGTAGTACAGTTTGCCAAAACAATTTTGATATGCGCTTTGTTCACCTCGTTTCCCTTCTAATAAAGGATGAAATATAAGGTTTAAAGAAAAATTGGAATACAACAGTAGGAACTCTAACTTATTTATTCGTGAAGAGGGACAGGTGAATTTGAAATATCTCACAATGAAAAAAACTGTTCAGCACGATCAAACGATCATAAATTATGTTAAGACTGCATCGTGTGTAGCCTTGGCTTTTCCTTATTATGACGGTCATTCAGCGTGTCACGTCATGAGGGAAATCCCTTAGGCAGGGACCATGCACAAACAAACCTTTCTATTGAAAGCCTGTATAGTAGATTCTAGTGAAAAGTCACGACGCTAGTCACCGACGTCAATTCGCGCATGTGTAGAACATTCGGGTGACGGACCTACGTTACCTTACCCAACCGAATACCCAGTAAAATGTGTACATGTACGTGTCATGCAAACAATGCTGACCGCGCCCCACAAAACACGGTTCGGCGGACATATAATTATGGCAGCAATCAGATAACTCCCTGGACACACGGTGTATGCATTGAGTGTATGGGCGATGAGGAGCGCCTGACCAGCGTGACGATTCCTGAGGGTTTCAGGACCGAAAGGGAGCATGAAAAGAGGGCCCCCCCCAAGCACTCGGGGTCTAAAACTGTCCGGACGCCCGAGTGTTTCCCTATATTCTAATGCAAAGGCACCAAGAAGATGCTGATGCGCGGTGGCAGCGCGTGTGGCAGCATCAGAAACACACCACACGGTTTATGAATCGAATGTATGTGAGACTGAGGAGCGCCGTGACCGCGTGACGATTCCGAGTGTTCAGACCGCAAGGGAGCATGAAAGAGGCCACACTGCGCTCGGGGTCTAACCTGTCGACGCCGCTTTTTCCCATATAATCTAATGCATGCACCAAGAGATACTGAGCGCGTGTGGCACGCGTGTGGCCAGCATCAGTAACACACACAAACAACACTACCGGTTTTTGTTAACCCAGTCCCTTTTCTCGTGAAAAGATTTTACAACCCAGGGGTCAAGCAATAGTTTGCAGTGAACCCGGCTCCAAAGGAGCGAACCATGGAAACTGAAACTAATCCCTTGATTTCCCAGTTAAACTTTCGTTCCCCTGGCGGAAAACAGCCATGATGTTGCAATTGTCACCGGTATTTTAATTAAATGTCACTTGCATGATGACACTGTGGTTTCAGAAATGATTCTAAGTAATACGGTACAGATGTACATCGTCACTAGTCACATTATATCCGCATAATCTCATTATTTAGGAGTACTTTTTCAACCTCAATTTCCGGGATTGACTCATATAATCGCACGTTACTAACATAAAAAACAACACAACACTCGACACGGAAAAGTCTTATTTAAATTCTGTTTTCAGCTTCCGATAGCGAGACCATACCGGATATTCCCATTATCATTGCGCCATCATAATTTTGACCCTCTGCAGGTTTAAAAAGTCTCTCGAACGTCATGAGAAACAATTTGTGATTCCGAAAATCTCCCCAAGGTGTATCACAATATGACGTCACCATTCATTATAGAGTATGAGCGGCGCGCTTCATTTGTAAATTGTTTTGAAAGAAGTGTGTACTTGGCCACGGCCTCAAAATTTGGAGGACCTGGCTAGAAAAGTTATACGATTTTTGGGTTATCAGTTCATTTAATCCCATGTTTGGGATATATGAAAAGTTCTGTTGTAAATCTGAATTTCTTGTTCCACTTGCGTACTGCCTGTTTTAGATAAAGTGTCAGTGCAAACCTGATTGTGGCAATTTTTAAGGGTTGGGAAACAAATCATGATTCACTTGCTTATGTATCTTATGAAAGGCGGACAAGTGGTAATATGAACGGTTACGAATATAACAGGTACAACACCTATTTTTGTAAACTTTTTTTTTGTTCTTTTATTCACTTTAACATTTCTTAAACAAGGGTCCAAAGGTCAAACACTTTCTTTTTCCGTACTGAATTTTGATACTTACTAATCGCGTAACACTATATGTCGATATGTCCCTTTTCTAACCCGTCTGAGGCTGAATAATGAATTCGTTATTGTTATTAGTTGTATACAATTCTATTTTTGAGTTTTAGGGTCCCATGTTGTATATTTTTATAAGGGAGGCGGTCATCATTATTTACGCCAGAGGAATGGAGGATTCTACTGTTTCGTCGAAAACTTTGCGTTCCCCCCCCCCTTCGCTTCCGTTCAAAATGTTTGCATTCCCCCTGATTTTGAGATTTTTCCATTATAACGTTTTCACGGCCTCCCCTCCCCCACTTGATTCATTTTTTATCAGAACTTCATATTCATCTCTTGCAACAACTTTTCTTTCGTAATTCTTCCCCTAGCTCAAATACCCATTTTCTCCCCTGGCGTAAATATGCCCCCTCCTAAAGTTTCCGCCCCCCTTCTAGGGAGTCTTTTGGAGTGTCCAATTTTAAGGTGATGCATCCGTTTAATAACGATTTTTGGCACCTTTACAGAAACAACCCGAAAAATATTTTGTTCGAATTTAGGCTCAATAATCGCAGAAGGTTCATGGTCAAACTACCTACCGTCTGTGCAAACTATAGCAGTCAGGAGGTGCCGCGTAGCGTCCCCCGAATAAAAAGGCAAACAATTACCACCCAAAATATTACAAAATTACTCAAAATGACTCATGACCGCATGAAAGGGTCCAACAAAATCTGCAACATTTTTCTAAATTTGTCCCCTAAACATTCAGCCCAATTGAAAAATCACCCCTAAAATCCTGGCTACGATCCTAGTGAGAGTTGCTTGAAGAACCCCCTTTCCATACAATAAATATATTCCCTCTGGGAGTGATTCAGAAGTGCCTTCCGACACCTACCTCCTCTCAACCTGGACATTCAATACACAGCACTATGTAAAAAACTCTTTATTAAGATAGCAGAGAAGACCATCCCAAGTGGATGTCGTCGCACTTATATCCCATACTGGGATAAGATGTAATGCACTTTACAATGAGTCTTGAATTCTGAACCCGGGGAAGAAGCGCCATCTACGGCTTCAATTTGACAAACGTCGTGAACTGCTGGGAGGAGACGGTCCAGGGAAATGACTTCACTCAGTCTAGCCAGGACCGGTAGAATTCCAAACCATCGAAATATCCAGTGTCTGCCAACTCATTCTGAGCAAGTCCTCGCAATGGTCGTTTCAGTCGTGTTCAGGCTATTGATAAGGATCGAGCACTCGCTCTGTTCAAAAAACGATCACAAACTTCGTTTCGTCGTTCGTCACCCCTGCGTGGGACGAGTAATTTCAACACCCTTCTCACTAGCGTAGCTTACCTCTGCTATCAGCCACTAAAGAGTGGAACAAAGCGCAGGCCTGATAATATACCAGCGGAGTTCCTGATGCACACTGTGGCCCACAATGTCCTTTGAATGGTTCAAGGAATTCTACACATGTTGCCTATACCAACCCGTCCTTACCAACTATCTGAGGATGGCTACCATCATCGCAGACTCCCCAACCACACCAGTCTGTTGAACAACACCCCAAGAACTACCGCCCAATGTCATTACTGTGTGTTTCCTTCAAACTATTTGAGAGGCTGATCCTGGCCTGGCTGGAGCCATCATCGAATCCCATCTGCCTGACAAACAGCCAAAGGGAAAAAACAATTTGGCCGCCTGACCGAATCAATTGTAAAAACTCACAAATGATATTGATAGAAGCTTGAAAAGCATCGCAAGTCAGGCGTTATCTTGGTTGACCTTACTGCAGCATACGACATCGTGTGGCAGCACCAAGGCTTGACACTCAAACTTCGCAGGACCATCCCGTCCCGGATCGTACAATGGTACAATTCATATGTAACCACAACCAACAGTGGCGTAAACAAACCTTTACAAATTGGGGGGGGCCTGAATGGGGTGCCAAGAGTTTTTTTTGGAGGGGGCAAATTTGGGTCCTTCTCCATAGACCCTGTACAAAAGGTCAGTTTCATTTGGGGGGGCTGAAGGGGGGTGGTGGCAAGGGGTTTTGTTTGGGGGGCTCTCGCCCCCTCCCTGCCCCCCCCCCCCCGCTGGTTACGGCACTGTATGTAACCTGCTTTCAAACCGTAGCAATGTTCTTAAGCAGTGATGGGCAAGGCAGTCGACGGCGTCGTCTCAGAACGGAGTCCCACAAGATCAGTATTGGCGCCCATGCTCTTCAACTTGTGTATCAGCGGAGGAGGGTGCGTACCATCAAACAACGTCTAGGCATATTGCTACGCCGACGATCTTGCCCTTCGTCACTCGGACATACCGCGGACTGAAGTAGAAAGTATATTTACTGGATATGGGCGCACACGTTGCAGCAATCTCCAGACCTGGGACAAAAACGAGTGAAGCTAAGACCACCGCTACTTGCCTTTCATCTTAACACCAAAGAGGCTCATCTCCAGCCTCCAAATCACTCATTAGAGTGCCTCATTAGAGTGCCTCTGCCATACAATTCCATACTCAAACTTATCTGGGCGTGAAGCTTGATCGGCATCTTACGGCTGCATCTCGAGTCATAGGTCCACTCCACACTACGGCACCACACCCCCTGGCTCTATCTACAGCGCTGCTTGAATATGCCGCCCCACATTGGTGGCAATGCTCTTCATACAAAAAGCTGACACATTTTTCAATGAGACCAGAGAGCCATTGCGGCTTCCTCCGTCCTACTAGTTTCTACCAGTGCTTTCCAGGCATTGCACCTGCTGTCCTTTCGGAAAGAACAAACATCACACACACATAACTTTGGCGAAACAACACTCTGTTTCATGTGGACAACATCCCTGCTGCCTAACAACTGTCAAAGAATCAAACCAACTCGGCAGACAGACTGCGCGCTCGTCGACCTTTCTGTTGACACTTCGGCTTAAGTTAATTCTCCAGCGCCCCATTTTCACATCTTACAGCATGGAAACACTACCTGGCTAAATACCCCAAGTCTTGGGGCCCACGACCACCAATTTATTTTACACCTATGACAAACCCCTCCTATAGCATCTTCCACGCAAGGAATGGATCACCTGAACAGGATTCGCACAGGAGTCGGTCGTTCAACAGCAATGAAACCGACTGGTGGCTGCGACCCCAATCCAGCCTTGCCAATGTGGCCTCATCTATTATTACAGACTGCAGATCACATTCTCACCGAGTTGCCCTAGCTAACCTTTCTTACACCGTGATATAACCTTTCAAACCCCAATCAATCACATTGGGCTGGGCTCCACTAAATCACATATTTAGCTGCTGCCATAGTTAAATTTATAAGGGGTCCATAATCCCCTGAGGGTCATTACCCCACTTTAATCATACTTTTCGAGGCTGTTGAAAAGTGTTCCGTCTTACTGTGAATTATAGATTTTAAAATGCGTATTTTGAACACCTTTAAATATTTATGGGGTATTTCTTTAAACGGGATACTACGCGATCCTCACCCTCGATCCCGCCCCTCACACCATCCAACCTGAGAGTGTTTGGTATCATTAGAAAGTTTGTATTTTTTCTTATTTCACCTACAAAAATGGCTATGAACTTTTCCCATTTGGATAATGCAGCTGTAAATGGGTTGTCTTCGTTCTTTTTCCGAAAATTATTAGTAGTAATCTATAAGCTCTTGTAGCAAAAAAAGTACTGCTCAGTTTAACTGTTATCGGATTCAAATAACACTTTGGGTATGTTGGGCCAATGCCTTTCCTGTGAACAAAGAACTTATAGTCTGTGATCCGTGAAGTACCTTTTAAGGATTCAAAATACTAATCGCTGTAGCTATATGGGGTACCAGGCGAGTGCCATTCTCTAAAAAAAAATGTATTCTCCTTAATGTTCCTCTCCGTTCCACTCTGCAACATTGGTACACACTTGAAGATATGTTCAAACTTGATGACACGTAACTTTTAGACCCAGTTCAACATAACCATATTAGCTGCAGTAAAATTTTATTTTCTAATTGAACAAAACTACAGAAACACCAGAATTTGAGGCCCTGTCCCTGGTTATGAGGTCAGGCAAACTCATCTACAGGCACACTTTCTCAAAGTTTAAGATTTTTTCTTCTCACCAATTGCACTCTCTCGACCTACATATATCAAGATACGTATATGGATATGATACTCATTATATAACGTCGCCCGCCATCACATACTTTTAAGGTTTGGCAAAATTTGGCCCATAGTTAATTCAGAATGTCTGTAATCCACAAAGAACAAGCTTTTCACCTAGTAATCCATTTTACATGTACTGAAAAAATGATGTAATCTGTGTCGTATTTTGCAATACGCATTATTTGGATTTCCACACTCAGACCATAAACTTTGTATGTTATTAAAGATGCCATATTTGCTGTGTTAAATTTCAGTTATGTTAAAATGTTAAAATGCAGAATACATTCTTCACAATAATAAAGCCAAGTTGTTCTTTCTTTTATGCCTCACTTCCATTGGTACAGTTCAGTAAAATAATTTTTCAATCGCGATTTTCTCAGATGCTAAATCCGATAGTATGTCATGTTTGGTGACGTTGTGCATAATCATAACAAATTTTCTCCGCCTTTGGTCCACATTTGTTGAGTATTTCCCCTTTTATTTCGCCCATAGCTTACTCAAAAACGATTCCGACAACTCCACATCGAGGGCAAATGGTGACGTCAAAGTGATGACCATCCATAATTTACGTCGTTGTTGACCATCATATCGCAGTGGTGCCACTTTTCCTATAACTGCGATCGATTGTTTTTATAATCAATAATAATTAAAACACAACGAAATGAAACAAAATATGTCATTCTGTCACTTATTTTCAAATTTTATTATTACTTCATTAATCCAATATTACAGTGTTCAGCAATAACAATTCGAGTCAACACGATGTTTTGGTCATCACTTGACGTCACGAGTAGAGCAAAATTTGGCCGCCTTTTTATCAAATGAAGCCGTGACGAAAAATCCGCCCGTTTTCCGTCGTATGTCCAAAAAGCAAAAAATAAAAAAAATAAAAAATTTGTTAATTTTCCATCAATTGTATTATTTTTTTCGGGAATTCGTGATGTATGTACAGAGATTTTATGAATGTAAGTCAACGGAGCTTGACAAAAATCTTGACATATTTTCCTTAAAAAAAATCCATTCGACAGACGTAGCAGATAAATCTCGAATAATTTCAAAATTTTGTTGAAGAATAAGCTCCCTATTTTGTAGAGATCATTTCGATGTTGTCCTAATTCCTTCCGCCTATTATTTTTTATTTTGCATTTTTTTTTTTTTCGCCAAGATAGACTCTGATCATCACTATTCTTGTATGGCAAACGTCCTAATCGAGTTATGATATGCAAATAACTCCGAATATCTTGATATTATACCCCCTACCCCTAATACCGTTTTCATAGCTTAAACCTTTTCGTTTAGCATTTTTATACCCTTCATGTTATTGCACACCCTCACCGGACAAGAAAAGAATAATTTTTACAACAGCACTTGGATATCCAAAGGTATATACTAACCGTATCTGAGGGTCCAAAATTCGTAATCTTTCTGATCCAGGTCCAACCTTTTCTAAGCTACTTTTTGACCATGGGTCCCAGCCTATCTGTGGCCATAATATTGATGGTAAACATCAACCGAATTGCCTTGAAAACTGTTGCGGTACCGATGCAGGTTACATTTTTTTATATCTTGGGGAGCCCAATTCTACTCATTGCTTTTCCCCGAATAAAATCAGTGAGAGAAAAGTCGATATACGACAGTTTTGCGACAACTTGTGCCATCACTTTTTTTTAACTTTTCGTTTCTAATTGATGACTCAAAATATTTTGTCTGTTATGAACACATTTTTATCTGACAATATACGCCTCACTCCAATTGTGCAGAATTCATCATGCATCGGCCCATTTTAATGTAAATGGCGGGTTTTGTGATATGGGCCCCCAAAAATACAACACCACAAGATTTGCACATAATTCGGGAATCCGGGTGTAGTCATATTCTATGTGATGTGGCCATAGCGTAGGGCATGCTCAGGGGTAACAATGCTGTAAATTGAAGGAATGATTAGTAATAATGATAGCTAATGATTGTGTCCCACATGTCATGATCATTCTAGAGCTGGGATGGGGGGGGATTGGGTTGCAGGTGACAGGGAATCCGTAATGCTTTCCAGCAGAGTGGGGTCATGCTAGTTATTTTCTACCGTGTTGACCAATTATTACTGCAATCGCGTTTGTGATTAAAGTGGGGGTGGGGGAGGGGGTAGGCTGAGGTAAGTGCACAGTCGGTGGTTGTAGCATGTAGTGCTTTCCTCACACAGTGGGTGGTCATTGAGAAGTTTCTGACATTTTGAAAAATTTGGACAAGGTCGTCTGCAGGGGGTGGGGAGCGTGAGGGTGGTGTGGGGGATGGGTGGGGTACAGGGATGGAAAGGGAACTCAACCATCATATGACCCCCCTTCCGTCATAATTTACAATCACATTAAAAGGGGTCATAAGACATACTTGCAATATGGGACCAAACAATATTTTTGATACATCAGGGCAACCAAGCCGCATAAATTTTAATGGATTAATAGGCCTAAATTGTGTTATTGATCACAAATCCTTTCAATGGATTCTAGAGACTCTACTTCTCTAAATGCAGAAAGAGTGAAGGATTCATTCTATTAGAGTGACTACAGGGCCCGCTCTGAAAAGAGTGAAATTTCAAACCTTTCAAAGAATACTTTTTGGCTCAAATTTTACTCTTATAATTAAACAATGTACAATGATATGCATTTTTGTCACTTATCAAGATAAATTTTGACCCAAACAGTGTTCTTTGAAAGGGTGAAATTTTCACTCTTTCAGAGTGGGCCCTGTAATCACTACTCTAAAGAGTGAAATTCCTCTTTTGCATTTTAGAGAGTAGGGTCATTCCTGTTTTCTGATTTCGGCTGAAAGTTACTGGTAATATCCAATTTCAGTGAACAGCCATATTTTTTAGTGTCATTTCATTCAAAAAATAGAAATCTTTAAGTTTTATAATCAAGTAAAGGTCGACGACGGCACGCTACCCATTGTTTTACTACGGTGAAATTCGCCAGGGATTCCTGAGCAGCTGACGCACGCCATAGCGAAGCTCCTTAAATATGCCCGATATTGACCTCGATTGTGACCTTCGAAAATCATATTGCGCATGCTCAAGATCGGAGAACAAATCGACTGTGGCCGCAATGTGGTAAGTTTTGAGTTGTGTAGCTTAATCTAAATCGGAGTGAATGGTATAACACCGCCAATCTTTTCAGTTGCATGGATAATAACAATGGCTCTGTGCCGTTCCGACGAAAAGGATCTGTGAAGTGTTCGGTCTTCTACATACCGAGCTGGATTACTTATCAATAGCCCCATTATTTGCTGGAGCAATTTCATGGTGTACACCCGTGTCCACTGATATTCAGGGATAAAGTGAGATGACTTTAACCTCATTTTCTCGAGAAATGTGCACATACAAGAAGTGAAAACCACTCAACTGATTTCGTATAATTTTATGAAAATTATTTTGGAAGAATTATGTACTTCCCGGGGTGCGCCACCTTGGTCCTTATCCGAGCATCTTACCGTTTTGCATCATGGCCTAAAAGTCATTTATTGGCAAAGACTTTTTTTTTTTCCCTGTATAACAGTATGATCGCTCACAATGAAATACCACAGTCTTCACATCTCTTTACAGAGAAATTGTCTGGTCGAGTCAATAATGCATTTTGTAAAACGATTTTCATAGAGAGCTCAAAATGTTATAACCATTAATACAATTACTTATGATACCATTAGCAGACCTACACTGGCAACCTTCTATGTTTTTTTGTTAGCAGCTCCTCTAGGACGAGTAGCGTCAGCACACAACCCATCAATGCTGTGATTTTAGACGAGTATTTAATCTGCAAGTTGAATTGGGATGCTCCTATTGGATACGAAAGCAGCGTACCTAAGTACAACACTGGTCCAGTACTCAACTGACGCGTAATAGAACCTTATGGTTGCATCACTGTGTACGGTTAGATGTTTTCACTAAAACTCTCTGAAAGTGCTGTAGCTGCACATGATCTTGATATAACGAATTTATATAATTAAATCGTGGATCCTTAATTTTGAGATTGGGCGTACAGGTAAATTGTTTTCATCTAACCTTTTTGTAAATTTCTTGACTTTTGTATCGCTATCTAGGCGTAATCAATCACTTTACCTGTAGAGCACTTTAGAGAGTAGTTTGCGGTAACATTTCTCCAGGAAATAACCATAATAAAGCGGCACTGGCACATTTTCAGAAAATATGAAATTTCTCCAATTTGCAAGCAAATGATAATCTAGGCCATTGGAAGAATATATTTTACACATAAAAATAACATACCCAAAACAGATAGGGACATTAATAAGAGGCTAAAGACATCCAGGTAGGGTAACTTTTAAATTCACCGTAGCTTTAATCAACAAATGTGCCTATTACATGAATATCATAGACTCGTACTTATTGATATTAAAACCACAAAGATCGCAGACCGGTCAAACAAGGTGCATGCCGTGGGAATCAACTCCGCCGTATGTTTTCTTGTGTCGTCTGCTGAATTAATGTCGCCGGAGTCATTAATTATAAAATCGTTTTGTTTACCCATAAACGCGTTGATTTGGGCTTAATAATTTCAGGAGATGGCTTTACAACCATGCAAAAATTTTGAGAGGGTGCACTATTTATTTCAAATGTGCCAGTGTCGCTTTAACAAATGCATAGGCTATAAAGACTATAAATGCGAAAAGATCACCCGATGACCGCTGGATTAATTCAGAGTTAAGGTTGAAGTGGTACAAGCAATAAAAGCATGCAGCAGCAGCATTTAAAATTGTACTACGTTGGGCATACATCGGAGGAGAATGAGTTCCAAAGGCAAGGAAACTGAGAAAACTCTATCCCGCATGTGCGTTAAAGAGACACTGGGGCACATTGGAAAAATAGTGCACCATCAAGATTTTTCAAAATTGATATTTTTGCATGGTTGTAAAGCTTTTATATAGGCCTACATTAGCCCTCACACCTGAAATGATTAAGACCAAATCACCCCCCCCCCCCCCCATGGTAAACAGAACGATTTTATAATAAATGACTCCGGCGACAATTATTCGGCAGACGACAGAAATGGAGGTTTAACACAAGAAAACACGGAGTTGATTCTCACGGCATGCACTCTATTTGATCGGCCCTGTGATCTTTGTTGTTTTAATTTCAAAGGAAGTTACATTTCAACAAATCAAAATTTACTTTAATGCCAGCGGGTTTCAGAGTGTTGAGGGAGGCAATTGTAGGCACCAGGTGATGCTTCGTTCCTTATATGACTTCAGTGTTTTTTAACACACAAACTTTATATTTTTGCTTGTACTCAAATGTTGTAGTGTAGCTTTTCGCTTTACAACCTGACGAAGATTTAATGTCAACACGCCGGTATACACATGACATTTGTCATGTATCTTGTCAGCACTGTTGCCACTCATCCTACCTGGCTACAAGTCTCTCGCTCTCTTTCTCTCTCTCTCCCTTGCGAAACCGTAATTGTGGGGACTCCCCACTATGCAAAGGGTAGTGAGAGACCTCTAACCCATGGGAATATCATGTTTTAATCATTAATAATCGCTAAAGCGCTCCCTATTTATATTTGAAATAATTGGCTCTCACTATGGTTTTCAAATCGTCTTTTTCATAATGGGGACCTTACTTTTTTTAACCCCCTATGTGGGGTCCTTAAGGGGTCCCCACTCATGGTCCCCACCATTCTTAAAGTCTTTCGCACCTCATGCCTCAACCCTATCTCTCTCGATCCAGTCTTTCAAACTGTGTAAAACGACCGTATACTCTCTAAATGCAAAAGAGTGAATTTCACTTGAATTTCACTCTTATAGAGTGACTACCTGGGCCCACTCTTCAAAGAGTGATTTCATACCCTTCAAGGAATATGTCGTTAGTCAAATTTACTCTGATAATTTAAAAAGTAATAAAGTTGTATTATTTTGTAAATTATCAATAGAAAATTTGATCCAAAAAAGGTTCTTTGAAAGGTGTGAAATTTAACTCTTTTTGGAGTGTGCCTTGTACACTCTATAAGAGTAAAAATTCACTCTTTTGCATTTAGAGAGTACGCGGGGGACTTTGCAGTGGACCCCACTAAGACAGAAAGAAATCTTCTCCACAAAATGTAGCACCGTAAAAGTGGGGACATCAAAATGTCCCCACTATGTAATTGGGTCCCAACTTTTACAGTGAAAAAACGTGCAAATGTCCCAAAATGTCCCCACATCTACGGATTCACGAGTGCTCTCTCTTTCTCTCTCTCTCTCTCTCACTCTCACCCTCATATCACGAAACTACTAATACAATGTTTAGAGTGGCTTTTATAAAGTATTAAAATGGTATAAATTTCATTGGTTCCTGCACGAGTTCAATTGGTAATTCAAAATTTAAAGCGGGTAAAACACGCTCGGTTGTTGGGAAGATTTTTGAGCAGAAGCCCCGAACGCCAGGCAAACAAGAATACTCGAACCACCAATTTTTTTCCAACATGAGGTAAAATCAGCCTTCTTTAAGTGATCATCCGTTGTGAATTTGGTGGAAAGTTAATTTTGCCAACAAAATGAAATTATGGTAATTTTCAGGTTTACTATTCCGTTCGTCACCTGAGAGCCTTTGGCATTTATGCATCATCGGTGATCAATGAAACAGGCTCGGTTGAAGTATACCAGACACAATACGAGGTTTTGAAGATCAATTTGCAACCCTTCTCTCTCTATGAATTTACCGTGACAGCAACGAACGACCTAGGCGAAGGCCCTCCTTACGAATGCCCTAATCCCAGTACTAGTGGTAGACTCTTCTGTTCAAACCTCTCTTGCAAAACACCAAAACCAGATCAGGAAGGTAAGGCTTTTACCCGCATAACCTTTAATTGTTACTTATTTCAGAACGTTATCTTTTAGGTGTTTCCGTGGCTGTGCAGGTGGTGACGTGGACTCAACGTCAGTGACATCTTTTAAAGACACGAGCAATATTAGAGTGACAGGAGATGTTTGAGGATTCAAATTTCTCTCAAATTGCACTTGATCGGGTGTAGACCACCTACCGAGAACGTTTCGAAGGTTTATTGGACAAACAAGCACGAAAGAAAACCGACCGCAAACCTTCTTTTGAACTCGCCTGCTAACCCAATCGTCCCTATATAGGACACCATGCTTTGAATACTAAATTATCATCTTATTACATAAAGACGGCGTATTCGGCTTGTTCACTTCAGGTGTGATCTAATACATTGATAAGCATCCCAAATATTCAAAAAACCTGGGTTCGAAAAAAAAATTGCGGGTGCTTCTCTCTGGAAATGTCCTCATGTCTCCTTAAGATGATATCCCACATATTTACTTGTTTCTTTCTGTTGACTTTCTTCGATAAACTATACACATTCAAATTACGAAATGGTTCTCCAATTCATATCCATTCTGTTGTATTATATTTTATTTTAGTTAACCAATGGGGCCGAGCATCGATTGCCACCATTGCGTTGTTAACATCAGCTCTTATTGTAGGAGGCTGTGGTCTGCCTGCTATTGCCATGTACTGTAGAAGGAGTCAACAAATGCAACGTGCAAGTGATCAGGAGCGGATTGAGTTCGATGACTACAATCACGGGGGCAAAGATAACAAAATCGGCTTGCTGGGATTAAGATTTAGCGACAACCCAAGCATAGTGAAAATCAAGAATGTACGAACAAATAACAAATCCCTATCAAAATAAAAAACCATATTTTGAATCATATCATTAAATAAGTGTTGATGTTGTTTACAAAGAAATCTGGGTATTGCAAAGATTCATTTTTACTATATTAATATTTATTCGTTCATCTGTGATTTGAAAGGAGGACCCGCAATCTCTGCAAAAGAATCTCCCGTTTGATGTTGTGTTTTTATATCTACAGTTACTTAACACCTCCATAACCAATGGTTAAGTCAGAATGGTAAAGGGTAATAGAAACCTGTATTTCTGAACTAAAGCGACGGTTGTGATTCTAAAGCGTCCCGCCAATAAGAACTTGCAGCCTTCGCTTTGTAACATTGAAAACGAAACCTTTTGTGATGCATGGGCCAAAACATAGTATCTGTCCTCAGAATCATGAATATTTTTATGTATATAACTTTTTCCTAGTACATGTGCACCCCTTGATTTACCCGAAATATCTAGCAGATTTCATGGGTTCCCATGCACCCCCCCTTAAACTTATTCTAACAGATTTTTAGATCTCTTATGGTACATCCCGTTAAGAATTTGGATGTTACCAAAATCAAATATAGTACCAGGTGTACGTTTGGCGGCATCTTGGATATTAAATAAGATCAGTCATAAAGTCGATTAGATAGCTGTCCAAATGATTCGTTCATCATAAGGAATCGAAAAATAGTTAATTTGGCATATTTGTGATATTTCGTCTACGAAGATATGGGGTGAAAAGGTAATTGAACTTTGATTGATCATTGTACGGGCCAAATTTTCAAAATGCTTCAATCTTGACAAACTTGGTGTCAAATTGTTGGTCTGAAGATGAGGCAATGAAGATAATTATAGTTCCATGATTTAGGGATCTTCCGTTTTAGTGTTTGTTTAGCAAAGAGACTAGTCCCTAATTCCATACAAACAATACAATTTGTTAAGAGTTATTACACCGAAATTTTACCAACAAATTAATCCTAGATATTGCAAAATTATACTTTTCTGGATGTCCGGCTCATGCCAAAACAAAATTAAACACAATTTCATAAAAGATCCCCAAACAAGCCTATGTATGGATTTACTGTGTGACTCGATTTGCCGATAATCGGACTGAGACGCATGTTTTCAAGCCAGGAGGTCGATATCTGGACACCGCATAATCGTTTTAGAATGATCTTGATTCACAACTTACAACAGTTGTCTGAAACCGACGAGACCGGTAGTATTTTGGACCTGTGTTTGTACGGGAGTTTCCTAACTGACCCATCTGCCAACCTTTTTTTCGCTGACACACTTAGAATTTGTTTATTCCGTTAAGGTTTCAGATTTCATAAGGGTGTCAGAAAAAGGGTGTCAGATGGGTCAGGTACGGAAACTCCCGTGTTTTACCACCAACCCTAGCTGATTTTAAATCGTGTTGAAGTAAAACCGGCCATTATTGACCATGACTTTGGGGTAATAATGCTGACATTAAACCAAAAAAATGCAAAATACCGAGAACGGAAAAGTTTCTTTATAAAAAATCAGACTTCATTAAAATCGCTGAGGATCTCGGAGCATTAGGCCGATGTCCTGACTGAATTTGTTAATCGTTCGGATGTTGATGAGCTCGGGACAATATCAAAAGTAGGATGTTAATCATACCGTAAAATGACGGACAGTGAAATAATGCAACTTGACCATATTCGTAGTATCGGTGACACTATCCAATATTCAATGCACAAAAACCGTTTTGGAAACTAGGTTAAATCACTACGTTTCACCTGTGTAGTAGAGCAGTTAAGCATAAAGAATCGATCAATTTTTGAATTTGAAGAAAGAATGAAACTTTGTACTTGACTTCTATAGTATCAAAGGTTCCGAAAAAAAAAAATCGACCCAAAATATTACGCTCCTAGTGGCCGCCATATTGAATTCCAAATGGCCGCCCAAATCACAATTTTTAGACATATCTATTTGGAGGCCGCCATATTGAAGAGTTGAGCAGTTAAGGGGGATTTTCTGCCAGAATCGGTCAATTTTTGAAGAAAGCAAGAAATTTTGAATGTGACTTCTATACTATATGTAGTTTGTAAAAAAATAGACCCACCAATATATGGCCTCCTGGTGGCCGCCATATTGGATTTAAAAATGGCCGCCAAAATATTTGTTTTTTAGCCATAATTCTTTTTCTACAGATCTTAGAAGCATGATTCAAGTGTCTATACCTATGTTTTGATACCTAGGAACCCTTTGGTGGTCTTATCATTTTCATCCAATGGTTCCATTATTGAATTTTTAAGATGGCCGCCAAAATTGGTCAAGTCGGTGAAGCCGAGACGTCAACTGGTCGCAAAGGCATTAAACTTCACGGATTCTGGTAATATGTTAGAGGTGCCCATGGGAAAAGACCTTTTCGGAAGTCAATGGGCGCCGCCCCCCCCCCCCCCCCAAGCTCAAGAGCAACAACAGATAAAGTGTACCTCGGCAACTAAGGCCGGGGCCTCAAGGGATCAGGGCAAGCAGGGGAGGAAAGGAAGCCAACCCCCACCCATCCCCGATCTACGATGGGGCGCTCAACCAGCCGCTACCCCCTACCAGGGCTATCAGGCCCCTCAGAATCAGAAGGTGGCACTGGCGGTAAATAGGCGGGAGGGCCGAGGTGGTCAAGGCAGCCAAGCTGGTCGCTTATGATTACCCAGTAGAGTTGTCTTGCCACCTGTGGGTTGGTGGGCGGTCGTCTCATGGTATTTGCAGGGGCATGACAGGCAGTGACCACGGATCATTGGCTTGTGCACGTGGTAGCCCAAGAATACCTTGTCAAGAGCCTGTCTACCCCCATTCCGAGTGGTGAGGTTTACCCCCTTCCAAGAGACACTACCAAGTGGGACAAGCTCCGGCTTTGGTGGCCAATCGTGCCTTGATATGCCTCTCGATTGCAATTTAGGAGGTCTTTAGGAGGCCCATGCTGAACATGACACCTTAAAACGGGTTTATCTGACCCCCGCACTTCCATATGGAGACCCGGCGCTGAATGCAGTACTCAGGTGGTCTCCCATGCAACCTTGCCAATGCGACAACATGACGGTAATGACATACATCAACAAGGAGTGAGGACAAGAAGCCCCCAGTCTCTGCAAGGAGACAGTCAAACTCTTGGTGCAGGTACGGGACCTTGCTCTGATCGCGTCCCACATGTCCATGGGGGTGAGAACATGATAAGTGATGCCTTTGCGTACCAGCGTACCTGAAGGCTTCGCGAAGACAAAGAGGTTTTCATCATCCTCGGCCCTCCAATATCCTTAAATTCCTAATGCCCTTTTTTGCCACTTTTCCCTGTCAAAACCACTGCCTTATGTTTAGGGAGAAAGTGCTTCTAGATCTCGCAACCAAATACCACTACATCCTTTTTTACGGAGATCGTCAGGTTGGTAGTCATTTTGTTCCATAGAGACGTGATTGATGTAGCCCAGCAGCGAAGAGGATCTGTTGCTACTAACAAGCACTGTGTGCCTGTAGAAGTGAGCACAATCAAGAGACTGTAGGTATGTCTCTTGGTGCGAGCCGGGATACTCTAGAGGCCTACCTTCCCTTTCCTTCCTCACCGCCTGAGGACTGGGCAGTTGGGATACTGTTTCAAGGTAGGTCGCGGAGGGTAGCTATCGAGACCGCAATGTATTTCCCTCTCAGAAGGGATAGGCTAGCGATCGATACCTACCCTGCGTGACCTTAACATCACCCACAATGTTTTTCCACCTGCAAGAAGGTCCGGAAGTTGTCTTCTTGACAATTTGGATAGCCTTGATCACGGCTCTCTGCTAAGAAACCGACAACATTGCTATTTAGGTGTCACCCTGTAGTGTAAGTATTAACATTTATTCCTCATTGTTTTGAACATTGTGTTTGCATGATTTAAATCAGTGCTGTTAGCATTGAAGGGGCTACCCTGTCTAGAGGTAAGATTAATAAATTGTAACCTTCCCTGGTTGTCTGCTGTGCACACTGGGTCCAGAATCTCACTGGTCTAGTATAAAATCCGCAAATACCTGTTGTAGTCAGGTGCAGTGGTTGTACTACTAAGAGCGACAGCCTTGATCGAATTGCTTTGTGGTTTTAATCTCCCTGTAAAAAAACTATCCAAATTCTGCTGAGTTTTAACTATTGACCTTGCTAGTGGAGCGGAACATAGATTAGGTGAAATTGAAACCTCAATTAGGTGTGTTGAGTAGAATGATTTCGTCGCCCAGCTATGGCTTATTCTTTAGTTTATGGGAGGGGCCACTCTGCCTCTACTCCCCCGTGATTTCTGTCCTAATATGATCTGTGATACTATTTGTATCAAGACGTGTGAACCAATGAATTAAGTTGGTAGAGTGCCTTGAACAAGCTACCATTTGGAGAACAATTTGGGTTAAGGACGATTCCTCGGTCGATTCACCGCGTGTTGCTGTAATCGCCCGAAAATTTAGTGCGCGCTGCCGGTTGACTATAATATTTTTCCGGTACGTAACTTTTTAACAATGTGGTATGGCGGTTTCCCCTGGTCGGCCCAAATGAGACATAACTGCTAGAAATCTGTATTTTAACCATATTATTTTCATTAAAAAAGTGTACTTTTCCTTGAGACATAACTGCTAGAAATCTGTATTTTAAACCAATTTTTTAATTGACACATCTTTTGCCACCATCGTAAAATCTAACTATGTTATCCATCTAAAGAAAATTTGATATCACTGAAATCCTTGGTATCAAAAACATAGATCCTAGACCTGAACAGAACTGCTGCGAACAGAGATATAGCGAAAAGGATATTTGACAGCCATGTAAAGTTTCATACAGCCATCTTGAATTCAATATGGTGTACTTCCCAAATAAAATTCTGATTTCACGACAGGTTCATTGTATCAAAAATATAGTTATAGACACCTCAATTTTGGTTCAGCTGCTGTAAATTAAAGATATGTCTAAAAATTTGTGATTTGGGACGGCCATTTGGGATTCATATGGCGGCACTAGGGCGTATTATTTGTGGTCTATTTTTTTAACCTCTGATAGCTATAGAATTCTGTACAAAGTTTCATGCTTTTCTTCAAAAATTTGAACGCTTCTGGCAGAAAATCCCCTTAACTGCTCAACTATTCTTCATTTGGTAGAATTGTGGCAGCTACTAATGAAAAGCTTTAGTGGGACTAACTTGTACCGTTTATTTGTTTTTTACCCATGACCGTCGGGCTTGCCTCTATGCCAAACTTAGGGAATAGTACATTCCTGTGTCCGGAGAGGGAGAGACACTGGCACATTTAACAAATAGTGCGCCCGCTTTTTTTTAAATGATATTTTTGGCATGGTTGTAAAGCTTTATATACACATACTCTCACTGAACCATTATTAAGTCCAAAGCAGCGCGCTTATGGGAGCACAGGTACAAAATCCCCTCCGCCGTCAATACGGGAAGGTGAATAACACCTGAAATCTTTTTCAACTGTGTGGTCAGTAACAATGACACCTGGCCGCTAAACCCCGCTGGCATTCGGCCAATCCGCGACAGCGAGAGCATAAGGACGGTCATTATCCAAATATCGGTTTGCATGGAGATATATTCACCGGCGCAACAGTCCCGCCTACAAGGGTGAACAATAGGGTCATCGATTCAGTTGACTCTCCCGCAACATAGTTCACGCTTTAGGCTGTTGTCCGTCTATGGAGCCCGGAAATATGACACCTGCGGACCATATCTCCTTTTACATGAATAGATTTATTAAAGTATGAATTTTTACAGTTCATTATTGTATTGAACTCTTATAACGAGTTTGCGGGCAATTTTTGAAATTTAAGAAGTGTTGATGTCACAGCACTGGTTGAAGTATTATTTTTGGC
>JAMKCH010016739.1:0-24650 GCA_023653785.1 Ophioderma brevispina | reverse complement strand
GCTATGTTAGCAGAGGACCGTCCGAGCCAAAGCAGCGGTTGGGCAACCTGAAAAATGTGACCCTTTCCCTAAATGGGAGTACATAAAATGTTGACCAAAGTTGGATCTGTAAATGATTATTTTAGATGAACATATAACCAAACTAGCAACAAACCTAGTCAGCAAAAATCTTTGAGTGGTAAAGATTTATCTGTGCCATTTTTGTATAATTTCTGAGCATTTGGGGACTCTGCAATTTCTAACGGATAGTAAATTGTCAAAGTAGGTGTGGGGGAGTTTGAAAACAGGCAAATCTTTGATGCTCTTAAACTTAAAAAAATCCAGACTTCATCATGCGGACTTTTTCATTTTGTGAAGAGGTTGGTCCCTTAATCTTCCAAAAAATCAGTTTTAAAATAACTTAGTCGCTTTATAAGCCGTGTGGAAGTGAGTTTGTTTGAGAAAGGCCATTTTTTCATCCCTCTTCTCAGGGAAATTTCGCCAATTCAGTCCTAAAATTTGGCACAATTAAAAGGTCCATGGTATGATCATTAATAGCTCATCCCTTAAGTAAATTTGGCAATTTACATGATGTGCACATTTTCTTCATCAAGCTTAGGACTTAGAGCAAGATGGCAACATTTTTGAAGAGCGCCCCAATTTCAAAAGTTGATTATTTTGCAACAGTTACGTTGGTAAGTCTAGGAAACGATACCTGCGAACGAGGGAATGCTCAAAAATTGGTATTTATCATAAAATAAGCGAATTTGTAATTAGAATGGGGATCCCAGATTGGATTAACATCAGAGATGGAAATGATACGTTTATGCCGTCCATGATGAAATAGCGCCCCCACCTCGCGAAGATAACTCTAACTTGTCTTGCCTGAACCAATAAAAACAACTAATGAGATGAGCGTAGACACATACCTGGCGCTTTTTCAGGATATGCACATTGGAAGGCCTTTTCCAGCAGACGTTGAATTACTATCGGGATCCCGATTAATAATTTAATTATTTCTAATTACAAATTCCTTCGTGTGACAACATAGACATTTTCAAGCTTAAGCATTCACAGGTATAGTTTTACTAGCCAGTTACAGCCAACCGTTTGTAAAAATCGCAATTTTTTGAAAAATGGGCGCTCTTTAAAAAAAATGTGCTAATATTGCTTTAATTGGAGTAAATCACCAATGAGGGAGGGAGGAGAAACTATGCCTAACACAATTTTTTCAAGCAAAATCAGGAGAAAAAGTATTTGAAAAATTCTCTGGAAAATCCATTCTTAGAAGGCTTTTTGGACCTGTCCACAAATCCTATGTACATCAGGAAAGACTGGCTATGCCTCTATGAGTACGCTTTTCGCATTTTGGAGGGAATCCTCATTTTCTTGGTCTTAAGCGAATATGGTTGTAGTTAGTTGCTGAAACATGAGTGTTCTAAGTGAAAAAATCTGTTTCATGTTTCATTTTCCCACTCTAATTAGTCTCGTAGCAAATTTTAGTCTGACACTTTATGTCTGTCAGTGACCAGAATGTTAAGACTTCAAACCATCTTCCATGTTCGCTGTTTACAGGTTTCTATAAGAAAGGAGAACCAGCAGGGAGTACCATTCTACGCCCAACTAATTACGCCCATCTAAATTGTCAGGAGTCGTAGTTGAGATCCGGAGATGGGAAAACTAGCTGGCCTTCTACCCGAAGAAAAAAAATCTGCCTAATGTTTCCTATCTAATTACGTCTGGTGTATCAAATTGTTAGTCTTGTTGTATCAGACAATTTTGTGTCTGTTCAGTGGACCGAACTGTGTATGACTTGCCCATCCTTCACTTTTCTGATGTTTATAGAGTTCTATAAATAAAGTTCAAAGAGACGGTGAAAGATAAGAAGAAGAAATCAAGAAAAGAAAACCAGCAGGAAGTACATTCAACACCCAATAATTACGCCCATCAAGTCTTGCAATGGTGTGAAAATTGAGATCCGGAGATGAGAAAACATGCTGTTCACCGGCGTCTCCAAACCTTTGTTTTTGAGGGGGACCCTGGGGGGAGGGAAGGACCTCCGGGGGGGAGGGGGATGGGGGATGCGGGCGCCCCGACAAGCCTCCCCAAGATACGCGACTGCTGTCCTTCTAAGAGAAAAAAAAAATCTGCGAGTAATTTTCCATCTTAATTAGTCTTGTTCAATTGGAGTCTTGTATCAGACATTTTGTTCAGCTGTTCAGTGACCAGAACTGTTTATGACTTGCACCATCCTTCCCTTTTCTGACCTGTTATGCGTTCTAGACAATAAAGTCAAGAGAAGGTTGAAAGATGAAATTGAAGAAGAAACAAGAAAGAACCAGCAGAAGTACATTCACACCCAACTAATTACGCCCTCAGGTTGCATCAAGTGTGAAATTGAGATCCGGAATGAGGAAAAACATGCTGTTCCACGGCGATCCCAAACCTTGTCTTTTGAGGGGGAACTGGGGGGAGGAAGGACCACCCCGGGGGGGAGGGGATGGGGGATGCGTGGCCCCGAAAGCCTCCCCAAAGATACGCCAGACAACCCCCATGCTGTCACATTTAAGAGGAAAAATCTGCTTCATTTTCTATCTAATTAGGTCTTGTATCAACTTTTAATCAGGCAATTTTTAGTTGTTCAGGACCAGAACTGTTTAAGACGTGCACCATCCTTCCGGTTTCTGCTGTTTATAGAGTTCTATAAATAAAGTCGCGGGAGTGCATTCCACACCCAACTAATTCCGCCCAATCTGAGTTTAGGTATTAAACTCAAAAGGGTAATAAAATACATTACACACATGTGACTTGTGAACAGTGGGTTACCTCTCACATGGAAGGTTGCTTTGTAAATTGTATGTGGTGGAGATTTTAAACATGATGTTGGCCCAGGATATTCCTACCAATCGCCCTTTAAATGTCATATTAAAAAGTTTGAGTTGATCCTTCCAAGAATTTTGTTTGAAAGAATAAAACAACAGACCAGGTGGAGTTAGGGTAATGGGTTAATGGCTAGTGCTTGATAGGATTAGGGTTAATGGACACTGGGGATGAGTTCAGCAACTTTAACAAACTTCATGTGGACATGCAATTTAATTCAATAAAGTCGCTGAATTTCCTCTGGGTAACTAGAGATACAAGGACACCAAATAGCCAACAACAGGGATACAGTAAGCTAATAATTAAGGTCGAGAAAACTCATGGACACAATTCTTTCCACCAAGTTACATCATCGTAGCCCTAAGGAAACTCCAGATAAATTGTACGCAAGCAGTGAAAAATATTGGACGGCGCACAAGACAGACAGGCATGACAGACAAGCAGACAGGACAGCAGACTGACGACGGACGCACGGACGGGAGGCGGACGGACGACGGACGACGGACGGACGGACGGACGGAACGGACAGGACACCCCCCCGAAGACAGACAGGACAGACAGCCAGACAGACAGACAGGACAGACAGACAGAAGACAGAAAGTGATTACTAAGTCTCTGACGAACAAAGCATGCGAGACAAAAAAAACAATGGTATTTCTCAACTACGTGACCCCCCTGCTTGTGTAGTTGACCATTAAATTTTCCAACAAAATTGTCAACAAATTCAAAATATCATGAAATGAGCCATGATCCCAGATTCATGTTTATGCCAGTAAGCACGGTTGCTTCCTCTCCCGAGAGAAAGGACGGGGTTTAAAGGGATAGAAGGAAAAGAAGATGGAACATCTGGGGGGAGTCAAAAACCAAGGGCACTCCAGGCCCCCAGTCCTATGACCAGGGATGGCAAGTCACAAGGTGTCGCTGGCTCCGGCCAGCCAATTTTGTGGCATAGGGTGTCCATACGATGACGTATATATCATTGTGACTTAATGCATTTCTAGCCTAAGCTGCGGAGTTTGAGGGGTGTTAGGTTAACCTATGATACAATCTCACGATTGGCCCATACAGGCACACAACATGTGCTCGCCCTTGAGTAACCAAGCCAAAATAGTGCTTTATAACTATAGGACACCATACAACCATTCTAGAGTATCTGTGATCTGATCATACATGACATACCTTCCACGTAACCAATCAAATTAGTTTGCTTAGAGCCCATAGATAGGCAGGTAGTGCAAGGGGGTGAAAAGGCCCAAACATGCATAGTCTTATGTCAGTGATTTTTAAAAATTTAAACAACTGTTACATTTGAACACTAAAAGTTCTTTAACCTGAGCACTACCTGCCAATGTCTCTCAGAATTTGATGGTTACAAGAGGATATCAGTGCACACAGTTAGCTGGTGATATAGGGCTAAAGGGGGGATTAGCCAAACAGCCTCGAAACTGATTTTGATTGTTTATTAGAGCTTATACCAGCAATAGAAAGGCTAGTGCCGGGTGGGGGGGGCTTACCCTTTGGGCCCTGCCGATCACTAGAGTCCTCAGAGTCATTTGTTTCCTCAATTTCAATTATCATTTTTCATGATTATATTTGGAATCGAATAAGTCCAAAAAACCATCGTCTAAAAGCCTCTGATTGATGTGGTATCCTCTGTACACAATCTACTTTCCTCAGATGTAACATCGTCTGTATTGGCAGTTTGCAACTGAGGTCATAGGTCACAGGGGGGTCATGGGAGGTACAACAATGGAGGAAGGCATCCTCATTATTAATACAGATCACTTAAAGTACACCATCGACTAATGTATTACAATTGCAGGGTTTTACAGGAGGCAAAAAGGCCCCTCGACAATCGCTGCCATTTGTCAGTTGTTCTATTAATGAGTGTTATACCTGCCAGGTCTAACACCTGGCAGCTATGCAGATGCCGACCTTTTTGCCCCAAACCCTCCAAAATTAAATGTCGTTACTTTACCACTTTCTTAGATCCTTCACTATCTCCTAACAGATCCCGTCCCAGACTCTTCAAACTCATCAAGACCAGGCTTACTCTTGAAGTTGCGCTTTGACCTTCGCAGTCAACCTCCTGGAGGTCTTCCTTCAGTCAGCGTCGGCTTGGCAAACTCCTACCATCTGTCCTCTTTAATCCCAACTCCCCCGCCAATTCGAATATTCCTTAAGATGTCCTTGAAAAGAATATCTTCTATCACGAAGCATCCTCCTCTTTGGAGTGCTCTTGATTGTTCCTACCAGTCCCGCGGCTCTCTATCCACTCCATTGTGAACAGCAATCCTATAGGCAGCTCGTGGTATTTCAGTCTCCTCGCTCTCCCTTAGGAGGGTCCTTAGCCGTGAGGACCACCTCCCTGATAATCTAGCTTCTAGCTTGAGGCAGAGGTACGAGTCGCCTTCTTGGAGAAAATCCTTGCTGGGATGACCAGATGGGTGATGACTTTTACCCCTATAGCACAGCGGCACAACCCACGTCGCGTGGTTGCCGTACTTCCGGTGAAGCTGTTTTACAAAAGAAAGAAAGAAAGAAAGAAATCTTTTTGGGGCTTCCAGTTTTAAAAAAGTCCAAAACTCATAATCATTCAGCAACACAGTTTCATGGGTTACTAGTGCATTTTCCCCCCTTGTTGCCCTCTTGGACCTCATGTGTGTGAACCATCGGACACCTCATATTTGTTCTATGCTCAGTCAGATGGTCATCCTTTTGACCTTATGGTTCACTCTGAAACCCTTATAACAAACATGGGGCTGATTTTTGGCATGAAGGGAGGGAGGACAGTCTAACATAGTCAATGCATAACAAATGCCTAGGCCGACAGGCAGATGGATCTCATTTTTTAGTCAGTATAGATTTTTATAGCCTGTTAATTTTAAGTTCCTGAGTGATTAATGACCGGACTATTCCTTCAGTAACCCATTGGAAAAAGTTTCTAATGTTAGAAGCCAATAGCCCCTCAGCATGTCATCATTCTTAGGATTCCTGATGGCCTCATATATTATGCATCTTTCTCTTTGTAACAAATCACCGATAGTTATCATGGATTAAAGAAATGAACTCATTATTTATAAGGTGCCTTATTTTGGCATTCACACCAGATTTTGAACGAGTTCTCCAAACTTAAAACAACTGAAGAAAATAACATTTTGCAAACAAATAACCTTTCAGTTAAATATTACTTGCTTCCAACTCCCAATGAAAACTGCAACTGCAACACAAACATTCTGTAAATAAAACCCTCACCTAATATACTCTTTTTTCCTGAGGTCGGTCCCGAAACTCGGTTCGTAGAATCTATGTGCATTCTATGTCCGCCTGAGTGGACCAATTTGACCAAGCACTGTGTAACTGTTATGAAAAGGTCCGTCGAAGTAGGCATACGCATGAGTGAATATCACGTGAGTTATCACGAGTGTTGAGGACGGACCCCTTGTAGCTTGAGGTGATGAACCTGTTGTGCAACATCAACAAGTTATCATTTTTCATCCCCTAGCTCACTCTCCATCACTGTAGCACATCAGGTACAAATTCAGCAATAATATAATACATAGGCTTATATATAATCAAGCGCCATTCCTCATAATATCAACGCGCTGTTGCAATTGCATGGCATCAGTAAGTAAACAGGACTAACCAAATATTTCAAGTGGACATTGAGAAACTGTGCATGTGATCTTCTTTTTGGCACATTTTCTGACTCACATCACACACTTTTTGATGAAATGTTTCTTCCTGCAATTATCCATCACCCAATCAATCTCTAAACCTTTTCTAGCCATTCAAAAGATGATGCCCAACATTGTCAGCTACGGAGAGGCACAAAAACAAAAAAACACCAACCACCAACAATATTCTACTTATCAGCAGCAAGACAAAATTGGTACAGTACTCAAAATATGTTCAAAATCCCATGGTAGTTACAGTCCTCAACTCAGTCAATCTCTATCCACAGAACGTTTTCAAGTTTGAAATCGGTCTTCTCTAAACTTTCTCTCTCACAAAACACTAACCCTAGACTGGGCCTCGCTTTCTCAGTAAAAGTTCAACTGAGGCTGCGTACACGGCGCTGAGTGCTCGCTTGGTGAAGCCCCCCCCCCCCTTAATGTTTCCCGGTCAAGTATGAGGGGGATATTCAGGATGTAACAGACAAGCCGTACTAAAACAAGCACCAGTCTTTATCCCACAGGCCCCATTGTCCTACAATGATTACTGTAGCAAGAGAAAGAGCTTCAATGATAATCATTTGTCAACTATCCAATTAAACTACTCGTACCTTGAACTGACTTATCCTGTGTCCTTTCCTTTCCATTTTTACCCATGCCAATTGGTATACAAATTTATTGACTGCTCTAGATTCAGAAATAGTAAAATCTATTGTCCTGATGTGATGTGAAGACCATAGCCTATTTTAGTACCTATGTGTCCCCTCCCTAGGACTGTTTCCATTTCACCAGCAAAGGGACTATTTCACCATTCCCAATCGAGCATACATATTCATCATAATTAGGCCCCCCTCTATCCTAATCACACTACCTCAGAATTTGTGTATTGCAACCCCTTTTGATGCACCTGTACAACTATATTTTGGTGGTCAAAAATCAAAATAATGTGTCCATGTGGCTTAGGACTATCTGATATTTTGACTCAATACCTGCCTTTTTTAATGGCTTAGTGACAGTAAATTCCCATTTGGACCTTTCATCATACTTTTTCATAAGCACCCCCTAAAATTAACCTTACCGAACTAAGCACCACGTAATCCTAATTAGGTGTCGAATACGGTACTAAGGAGTCAATAATCTATTGTTATTGTAATATCCCATAAAGACACCTTCTTTTCCTATGAAGCTTCCAAGCTTACTTCGCATAGACGGCTAAACCTGTCTGTGCCGGCTATACTAACTCATATGATGAAAAGTTGAAATATTACGCTCCAATTATTTTTTTGCCCTTTTTTGCGCACACTTTTCTGAGCAAGCATGAAATAAGAACACATGAAAATTTTTTTGTGTGTTAAGTAGTGTAGGAAAGCGTAAAAAGGCAAATTTAAAAACATGAAAATGGTAAAATATCTTTTTTGCAAATCTTGACCTTTTCCCTAACCCCTTTCCAGAACCCAAGGGGGTTTCAAATTTGTCAAAGGCCACATGTAGCAACCCACCCCACCAAATGGCAAATGTTAAACTTTTTTGTGAAATGTTTGACTATTTGACCTCCCCCGCCCCCCCCCCCCCTACAAGACCCAGGGTAGGACTATACGGGGAATTATTGTCTTATGGTTATTAACCCAGCGTATTTGCCTTCCTTGCAAAAAAATGGGCAATCATGCAAACATTAGACACTGAGATTTTGATGCGACTAATGCACGAGCTCCGCAGGAGTGAGTGCATAATGACAGCATCACAATAGTGCAAGTGCATTATTTGTCCCAATGTGTTCGCAAGTAAATTCCCAGTTATTAACCTAATTCATACACGACAGAAACGAATATTTACCTTAATTAGAATAAACAGTATTTTTAAAAACTATAATTTATCCTAGAGATTAAAACAAATTACCCACCCTGAGAAAATAAATCATCTGCTGCGGACACATATGCATCAAAAGGCCATACGCAGTACGCATAGTGCAATTAGAACATTTTCAATCCACTCGCGCTACATTCAGGTAGTTGTGCTCAACGTTTCCACTGATTTTTCATGCGTATATGCGTAAATACGCAGGGTGTATGAATACAATATTTAGTAGGACATTTTATCCTGCTACAATAATACCCAAGTTTGGCTACTCTGCCTCATCTGGAAAGAAATATATGGCCAAATGTTCCAAGGGTACAGTTGTCTCATGGACAAACATATGGACATACGGACGGAGCCCAATTTAAAGTGACAAACAGTTGTAACCTTAAACACAAATGAAAAGATAGATGCTTCCCTTTTGGCTCATGTTTTCTTTACAATGTTACATGCAATTTCAACAATTTTTCTTATGATTCCTTGAGGTTACATCCTTATTTCCATGTGAGGGACACAAAGCAAAACATTGCATAAAGAAGTATCTAATGAGCCTAATGATATAAAAGAACAGGGGATTCTCGTTTTTGGTTTTGACTTGGGGGTACTGACAACGGTAATTGGAGTCCGGGCCAATTGCCGTCCCTTCAGACCCCAATTTCGCACCCTCTCGCAGCAGTTCTTAAAGTGATTAGCAGCGTTTAAAAAAATGTGGAAATGGGTAAGTTTTTATACTTATAAGATCAGGGTGATAAAAGTGTGTTGTATGGGGGTCCAATATCCTGCTTTTAAAATGTAAAATAAACCACCAAATAGTGGTACAATTGAAGTATTTGAGAAATTTGTCCATACGTCTCCCCACAAGTAGACATACAACGAGGGCGCTCAAAATCGCACTGGAACAAATGATTGTGGTGGGTTACAACCAGGTGGTGCAGAATAAGCAGACCAACAAGGTGGTTTGTGTTTGGGGAGTTCAAGAGCGGGGTGTATTGACCATAAGGTGCACAATATCCGCTTAAAATCTGTGAATATGTCACGGTTACCGGGAAGGCTTTTTGAACGGTGCGTCGGGGAAGGTCGGATTTTGATACGCACGTATAGAAATTACAGAATTGGATAAAAAGTACTTGCCTGTCTTTAATACACGATTTCAAGCCCAACACTGCAGGTTATGTTTCGTATTGTCCACCCCAGTAACAAAAATATAAAATATGATTTTGAGATTTTTTTGATGTTTCGGATTAGCAATTAGCCTTGCTAATCCCTTAGACCCCAGTTGAAAACATGATTCATTCTAGGTTGGTCCCATTGAGGAAATGTTTGCGTCAAATCTGAATTTACCAATGTTAGTTCCAAGCCTGCAAATTTCTCAAAAGTTCAGTTCCTAAGACCCTACTTGAGAGACAGAATCAGTTCCCAAGCCCCATTAAGAAATTCCGTGGGATCACATCCTAACCTGAAAAATGTTGAGGCTACCCCCCCCCCCCACCCCCACACCCACACACCAAGTCTTAAGTAGCAATATACATTGCCACAATGCTTGGCAACCAATTAATCCATAAGAAATTATGTGTGACAAACTTTCACTTTTCAAAGTCATATTGCCCAAATTGCGACCCATGAAATTGACCTCAAACAAGGCGTCTGTATCAATTTGTTAAGATTTCTACTTTCAGTGGCGATCCCTTCTATGGTCAACATCCTCTGTATTAGATTCCTTCCTTTAAAATTTCATGGATCTGCTCAAATGCAAGAGAAATGGCAAAAACCTAAACTTCAGTTTATTATTATATATTCACATATATTATAGGCCTATATAATATTCACTTATAAATTAGTAAAGTAATTCTGAAAATCTAATTTGACATTCCATTTCCTCATAATACTCATCCTATTTACATCCTAATATCTTATTCTCTAAAGAATTATATTTTTTTTAAACAGCTGATTTTTAACAACTTGCCAACACCAGTGAGACGATGGAAGTGCCGTGGTACAAATTATGTTCCAATTTGTCTGCCAAACACATTAAAGAGACAAGAGGACATTTCCAGAAAGAATTGCCCCCTATTTTTTAAACCTGTTTTTTTTTTTACATATTTGGAATGCTTACCAATGTATAGATCACACCTGAAGTGAATAAGCCAAATATGTTGTCGTTATCATTAAAGATACATTTCATGATTTCAGCACCTTCTGTTTTATTCATTGATCAGTAGATATCCTTGAGAAAAGCTTATTCTCAAAATTTAAAGGGGGATGGCCCAATTTAAGGATATGAATTTTTCATTTAGATAGATTGGCCTTCACTCCAAAATCCCATCTGTAAAGTTTCGTGCCGATATTTCATCCTTTTTGATGCGAGAGCTAAAAATGTGCATTTTGTAACCCCATAGAAGTACCACGTGTAACTAATATTGGTCGACAAAATGGGTCACATTTTTCGGTTCATACTTCCAAACCAACATCCTTTGGCCTAAGATTTCCACAGGGTTTAAAAATTGGGGGGGGGGAAAAAATAAAATAGTAAGCTTTCTTCTGACACCAAATGTTGACCACTTCCGTTAAAATCTGGGGCTTCTGGACGATGCTATTAGCGCTCGGGCCGTGGACTGTAAGCTGATCCCGATCGTGCGGTTGGGGGGGAGGGGGGTTTGTGTTTGACAATTGCCCGTTTCCCATGGTCCCATAGCACTGTTGCGTAATTTATGTCCGTTTTACGGACAGAAAATCAAAATTGCGAATTCTTACCAGATGCGACCGACATTTGGCACGTAGATTGGACGCTACCCCCCACGTGGATTACTAGCTTACGGTTCAGATGATAAAAAATCTCAACATTTTTTAGGTAACGTCGGGGGGACGAGGCTGTGGATCACAAAATGCCCCTTTAAGATTGATTTTTCATTTTCAGTTTTGGGTTTTCTCTTTTACTTTTCTGTCCATAAACATCTGAAATGTTCTCTAGGTGTTCTCCACCGATCTAGTGCAAACTGAGAGAAACTTTTATCCTAAAAATCTCCTGTCCCTTAATACCCCATATTTACTCACCATATCCTTAACTTTGTGCGTCATTTTCTCAATTCCAGGCTGATGGTCAATTATCGAGGATTCCAACTTCTTCCTAGCATACGGTGAAAATTGGCAAGAACCGAACGGCAGTACCCTTCTCAAATACGACTTCCCAAGACATCCTGAGCAAATTCTTTTTAGGTTCAATGTGATCAAAAAGTCCCAACAGCTTGTTTCTTATGTGTGCCTCGCCTCTCACAGTTTCAAGACTAAAACCAATTCGGCAGCAACTTTGCTGACATGCTACTCCATAAGAGCCAAAACTTAAACTTGATTTCACAGCAAAAGATTCAGTACGGTAAACTCATTATTTTATAGCACAATGAAGAACACAAAATCCAATTACGTCGTCAGCCTTTGCCATCCATCTGAAATGCCACAGATACCCGTCAGATCACGATCACGATCTTGCACGGTCCCTCGTGCCACGTGAACAGAACGTCACTTCGGGCAGGCTCGTTTGCCTCGTTTTCTATGCTGCTAACTATTGCCTCGGCAGCCAGCTGACTACGTTCCAACTCTGTGCCAACTGATGAGATCATTGGTTTGATTGGCCAATACAAAGTGTGATCAACCTTTTCAGATCCTGTTAATACCCTGTGGGGAACCACTCCTGTTTGGAAACATGTAAATATAATAGGGGGAAATGCTTTCTTTCGACACCCACTGGAAACTTGCTTGAATTTTCACCAAGATGCAAATATAAGGATATTTTTGGGATGCACGTCAAAACAGAAACACATTATGCAGAGGACACTTTATACCAAATTTGATTTTGTTAACTGAACCATAAGCATATAACATTAAAAAAAATAAGTTAAGGATTTCTGAAGTGACTTTCGCCGAGATTTTCGACAGAGTTCCAAGTTTAGAGTCCAACACACATCTGCCGCACAGTATATTAAACGCTTAGGAGTAGGGGAAAAATAAACAAGGAAATCATTCCCGAAAAGCCGAGAGGCCCAGATGATACATCTTTTTAGTTTGAATACTGCTTTGACTGTAACTTAAGTATCTAGGTTTCCTTGCGAATGTGGCTACCTGAAGCCGATCAGGAACACTATACCTGTGGTTGTGGAACACATCCACAGACCATGGAACATCTCTTGGTCTGACCCCTGCTGGAGCAATCAATGCACACACAGGACCTTGTGGAATTCAGTGACGCACAATCAATCATTGTACCCATCTCTGGCTGGGTCATATTTGGAGAACTATTGGTTGGTGAAAAAAATACTGAAACTTCAAAAAGAAGTTTAAAAATCATTATATTTCATTTCATTTCATTTGTTGTGTTAAAATGAACCAATTTTTAAAGTTCTGGTTTTTTATACTTCTGCTTTATTTTGACACACCCTAAACTTTTTTGTTGACAGTCCACTTACATCCACATAGACCCACAAATCATGCCTAAATACCCACAGTACCAGTGGCGTAGCCGGGAGGGGCCAGGGTGCTCTAGCCCCCCGTCAAATTTGACAAAATCGTGCAAAATCATGCTAATTTGGACAATTTAGGCACAAAGACAGTCCTCAGCCTCACGTCAAATTAACTCCTGGCAAGCCCCTGAGTACACCCCCCACTAAAACCCACACACTTGCAAACACCCTCAGAAAATGGATTCAACATGAAAAAAATAATAAATAACGGTTAAATTCCCAGATTTGGGATCAAACATATGACAAATTGGACCAGCCATTAATAAAATAAAACAAAATAATTACTGGACAAACAGACAATATTCGTAAGTTTTCCTGAAACCACTTTTTTTTGAGGTCACTGGAAAGCAATTTAAGACTCTGGCTTCAGTCACAAGGTCAAAGGTCCACTTCCAGGGTCATGACCTTTTAATGCAGGTTACACCAGGGTCATAAAACCACAATTGACCGATAAAAATGTATGGTCAAGGGTCAGAACTAAATCTAGCCCGCATTATATTCCATCAAAGTCTAACCCTTCTGCGCCAGCATTAAAGGTGTATTTTCGGATCCAGCACCTTCTGTTTTCTTCATTGATCACTAGATATCCTTGAGAAAAGGCTTATTCTCAAAATTTAGCTGATCCCAAGCTTGCTGTTTTGTGTTATGCACAATTACCGTTTCCCACGTCCCATAGGCTACTGTGCTGATTTCTGTCTGTTGACGGACAGAAAATACAAAATTGCGGTTTTTTTTTATTATGTTGATGATTTTATGTTTTGTGAATTTACTAATGTAAACGGTTCAGATGATATAAAATCTAAACTTTTTTGAAGTCGGAGCTACGAGGCTGTGGATCACGGAAATCCCCTTTAAGTTCTCCGGGAAGTATATTAGCCCAACCCTCTGCGGTCAAGTGGTAAAGGTTTACAGGATAAGCTTTAAATAAAGAACTTGTTGCACCAGAAAAGTACGGTACCTAAAGCTCACATAATATAGCCATACCTACTAAAGAGTGAATTTCACTTTAAAGGTTGCCGCAACGAGAGATTTCAATATCAGGTGTCCGTAACAAATTGAAAGTACTGATTTGCTCTGATTGTAAAGCTTTCCACCTGAAAAAGGATTAAGCTGAGAAATGTTTAATTTGGCACAGAAATTTTGAAATTTCGTTATTTATAGATCAAATACGAAATCAGCCTATAAGTTTTAAATTGGAATATACGCCAATCAGAATCACCTTTTTTTCTCTCTTTTGAGGCATTTTTGTAGCCAAATACAAGTAAGAAACATATATTGTTGTCTAGTCTATATGAAATTATATTATGACACCAATAGGTTGGGGCCTCAAAAATCTCTTGTTGCACCTTTAAAGTTGACAAAGGGCCCAACTCAAAAACAAAAGAGCGAAATTTACACCTTTTATAGAATTTGGTAAATTTACTTTGCTATTGACAATTGACAAAATACCATGTAATTTTGATGAGGCCTCCCGCTGTGCACCCCCAACAGTGATGACAAACTCCAGCGAGCCACAAAAAAGCTAAACAAGCATTACGCGAAACTCACTCTACCCAATCTTAAACAGGATTTCCTCGTCAACTCCCCCGAGACCCAACAGATCCTGGACTCCAAACAACAGATGTACTGTGAACAGAATCTCTGACATAATATTTTATCATAACACTAGGGTATACGAGCATGACGCGAACGCTGACGACGGTGAAAAAGACTGGCTCTAAACGGTGGCTCGTGCCAAAATGTGACGATGTTTGAAAGATTTTGAACTAATAATGTGAATCACAGAGTTCCTTGACATTAAATGGGTATATTATTGTGTAATCAGTTATTTTTGCTGGGTACGTTAGCACAAGTAGCAGCGGACCTGTTTGCAGAAAAGTTTAAAGGTAACAAGGTTGACTCGGTACGCAGGAATGGAATGCCAATCTCTATTTCAAAACATTGGGCAAGGACTCAAAGTTATATATGCTACAGGGGATGATTACCCTCCTCTACAGCGAGTCTGTTTTACCTTCCCAGCATTAATAAGCCAGATACCCATTTGTACACTTGGGTTAGAAAACTAGAAAGGAGTAATGAGGTACAGTGCCTTATCAAGGCAAAACATATTGGTTGCAGCGAGACTCGGACTCGCCAAACTTTTACCATGTGGGTAAGGCGCTCTATCCATTGGACGACTGTGCCCCCGCTTTGTGTACTCATTGTATTGGAGTGAACAAAATCAGTTGTCCTCAATTCATGTCAATGTAAAACAACATTATTCAGCCTGGTGGATGCCATAATTTGGCTGAGTGGGATAACTGCAGGTGGGTCATTTTAGCAATGAAGGAGGGAAACTAACATTAAATGGTATGTGGGGCCAGTTGTATACCGAATGGGTACAGGGACACAACACACACCTCCACCCCCCGCCACTAACTAAACATGCCGCCAAGCGTCGTGGGAAACAAACTTGCAGTTTGATTAGTAGAAGCGATAATGTGCATTATGAGGCCCTATTCACTACGGTGCCATGATGGTTACCCATTGTGCCATTGAAAGACAGTTTTTGTGTATCTTTGGGGGGAAAAAGGGTATTCTAGAAGGCTGAATTTTGGGACGACAAGAGAAAAAGACAACCTCATCTAAATCAAAATTGATACAGAATAAACCCGGGATCCCAAAGGCGCTCAGAAACAATGGTAATAGAAGTTGTGGACAAGGATAAGGTCCCTATTCATTCTTGTAGTATCAAGAATGTTCCTGCACCTTATAGTGACCACTGACCACTTCAGCTGACGCAAAACAGATGTAATGCATATCCTTAAAAATAACTTGCCATTTTAAATATGATTTAACTGCTTCCTGGCCAGGTAAATAGGTGTGATATAAAAGGATTATGTTTATTCTCATTCTGATCCAGCCAAAGAAAATTTCTCACTATTACATCACACTTTCAGCATATGGTATGAGAAACAAAGGTCCACTTATGAAGGACTAACCCTAGTGTAAACCCAGGTCATCAGGACTAACCTAGTTTAAACCCAGGTCATAGGACTAACCATAGTTTAAACCCAGGCATCAGGAAACCCTAGTAAACCAGGTCATCAGGATTAACCCTAGTTTAAACCAGGTCATCAGGACTAACCCTAGCTTGAAACCCAGGTCATCAGGCTTAACCATAGTTAAACCCAGGTCATCAGGACTAACCTAGTTTAAACCCAGGTCATCAGGACTAACCCTAGTTTAAAACCAAGTTGAATCCATTTGGGAATACCAGTTTTTTTCAATATTCATCTTAATACGAGATGCCCTACTCTCAAACACAAAACCCTTTTCCTTCTTTTGACCGTATTCAGTTTTCTTAAAAGAGCTAAAAAATTACTTCGTGAGAACTAAAGCATTTGTTAAAATCTAGGGGGTAGGACATTGCCAACCTAACAGCAACAGAGAATTAAAATGGGCCTCAACATCTGGCGTAACCCGAGTGCTGGTCTTGTTCAAAGACTTAAAGTAGGAGGGCGCTCTACCACATAGCGAACGGTTACACACAGACTTGACTAAAGGCTAGGGCCTGGTCACGAAATAAATATAAAGAACCGTTATTGGAAATTATTGCAGCGGGTTAATCCACAAACCCCAATGGCATTTGAAGTAAATAAACTTATTCCTTAAAGGCACTATCAGTGATTTGCTAACCAGGAAACAAAAAAAATCATCAAAAATCCGATTTTTGCATGTCTGAACAGTTACAGGGACCAAACATATCCTGCAAATGCTAAGGCAGAAGCAACCTATAATGGACAAAATCGGAAGTATTAGTCATACTGTCCGACGGACACTTTTACGTACTTAAAACAACACGTAACTGAATGGAGAGTCTTGTCTTTGAACACTACTGTTTTCTCACATTTACTGCCAATTCTTCAGTTGACAAAAGGTAACTTTTGAGAACTCTAAACAGACTATCCTTCACTTTTAAGATATTCCTGCAAATTCAAATATTTCGACCTCGTTTGAATGAAATGTTAGTGTTCTGTAATTCTCATGATATTACTAAGATGTTTGACGCTATATGTTTAAGATTTTGTAATGAAAAATGAGCCAGAGTGACTGCCATAGTATAAAATGCACGTAACAGTTCCCCAAATTACCATTTGGAAATCCCCAAAGCCTCGACGCACGGTATGTCCTCTTGCCCCCCACTACGCCATATCATGAATGCTACCGACAAAAAACATTTGACTAAAGCATGTTCCTATTTTAACCCAATGATGCTATTCCATAGCTATAAACTTCTTAACGTATATCTTAGACAGTCATACAATGTCTAGACCTATAAACTAGACAGCTCATTATTCCACCTCCAGTGTGTTGCTATAGCGAGCACTACAGACAGTTACAAGATTTTTAGAAATGATCTTACTTAGAATACAAAGTACTCTTTGACCTACTCTGCCCTTAGGCCCAACCCACAAATAGGTTTGTCCAGATGGTTTGCGTCTTGCTATACTTAAGAATCATGTTCTACAAAATAAACCCTTAGCTATCTGACCCCTGCTTTAAAGTTCATTAGGAGACTTCTTATGGCAATAAGACATTCACACCATATCGTTCCAGCATTTGTGTACACAGGGAAAACACCCACACATAACAAGGGGGTGGTGGTGCGGAGTTATGGCAGGGGTCTGAGCTCATTTGAGGCCAGCAAATTTTGAAAGACTTGAATTGTGGGGTGTGAGTAAAGGGTAAAGTTATCTTGTTTTGTTTATTGTTGTCTGAAGATTGGCACGCCAAGAGTAGTTTGGCAATATGTTTGTAGGTGTGTGCATGTGTATGTGCACCATGTGCATGTGGATGTGTGTGCTTGTACGTGGGGAAAATGTTAAAACTGAAATTTGTGAACTTTTTTTTTTCATACGCTGTTCGGGAGTGACCGATAACTGATTTAATCAAGTCAGCAGCAGAACCACCGGCACAAGAAAGACCTAAATCACCCTAATTGATCGCCCGTGACCTTTTCTAAATTCACAAACTGTGGTAGCAGACAACACCATGCATTCGGAGTACACCACATTGTATTTTTAAAACACTATATGTAGGCCAAATAGCCTACAAACAACACTATGTGGTAAGTGGAGGAGGCCAAGACACTGAGCCTAAAACTGAAGGACCATTGGCCCCTGGTCAACCCACTTCTTACGCCACCAATGATTCAATTCAATCAAGTTCACACTTTGTCAATTCCATTGTTGCCCAATTCAATTTGCCTAATAAATTGGAACAAAAATTAGTGAAGGGACAAAATTGGATTGGACAAATTTAGAATCGGATAAATTGGGACTGGACAAATTTCTAATTGGACTAGATGTGATTAGGAAAATTTAGAAATGGACAAATTAGAAATGGACAAAGTGGGATTAGACAAATTTAGGAAATTGGAAAATCAGAGTGTAATTAGAATTGGACAAATTTAGAATTGGACAAAGTGTGAATGGACAAATTTAGATTTGGACAAAATGGGATTGGAACAAAAGGATTGGACATAAAAATGGATGGAATGAGAATTGGACAAAATTGGATTGGACACATTTAGAATTGGAATATAATGGGATTGGACAAATTTATGAATTGGAAAAATGTTAGAATTGACAACTTAGAATGGAAAAATTCAGAATTGGACGTAATTGGATTGGAACAAATTAGTAAAATTTGGACATAATGGATTAATTCAAACAAAACACACAAATTGAAAAAAATGGCAAATGTAAAAGTGGAATGGAGCAAGTGGGAATTGGACCAATAATAAGTACTATTTGCAATAACCTATTTGTCCATTTCCACACCTGTCATAAATGGGATACTACAAAATCAGTTCCCACAGGTAGAAAACGTAGTAAGCAGCAATATCAAACCCCATTATGTCCCCTTTGCAAGAGGGAAGTCAAGACATTTTATGTTAGACAGTCAATGTAAAACTTTGAACCGTAACACGTGAAAATAGATTTAATGGATGGGAAAGGTATTTATTGGATTCATGGTAAATGAAATAACACCTTGGAAATCGAGATCACCTGCGCCACAGCCTTACTCATTGCATATTTATAACAGGAGGTACTGAATGAGTTACTTCCAGCTTAAACAACATGGGAAATTTAGCCATAAATTTCCGAGCACAAATCAACCATCTAGAAGTTACCAATAATAAGACACCCATCTTCAAATGTTAAAGTTATTAGTTTTTTTTCAAGTAACACAAAAAAATACAATTTCAAAAAAAAAAACAATTACCCATTTTCACTCAAAATGATGCCAAGCATAGTACACATACGTAAAAAATACTTCCACATGAGCTAATGATTACTTACTGTTGCCGCATATTCATTTAAGTGGAATGGCCCGATCATAGTCAAATTTTCCAGTGCAGTGCCTCTCAGGTAATTCTCCAACAGATATTTTTGCAGGGGGAATATTTTCACAATTTCAGTTTGAAAATTTATTACATTGTGACGTATTTTATTGGTTGTATTGACCAAAACCAGAAAAATGGATTTGCAGAAATGCTACTAGAATTTGAGAGTACTACTATCTTGTCATGTTTTTGCTTTTATCAAGTACACATGTTAAAATTATGAAATCAAATTTGTTAAAATCGTCTCAAATAAATTTATTTCATAAAACCACTGAGCAAGACTAAGTATGTTTGGACACTTAACAATTAGTAACTCAAAGGTCCTTTTTAAAAAATGTTTCCAAAAAATGTCAAAATTTATATTTTCATGAAATAACTCAGAATCAGCAAGAAAAATGCATTCAAATGAGTACAACAAGCATTATTCTAGGTAAGGTTTTTTTCAAGTGTTATGTTTTTATGGTTGGGGTATTAAGATTTGTTAAATTTAAATTCCTCCTTTAAGGCCCGGTTGTTGATACTTGACGCGATTTTTCAGCTGCGTGAAATCGCAGACGATTTTTTGTCCGCGAAGGTCAGCGATTTATCGCGCAAGTCTGCCGAGAACCCGCCGGCGATTCCCGATTTTTCTCGCAGCGGGACGCGAGACGAAATTCGAGGGAAATCGACTAAAGTTAAAATGAGTTAACCTTTTGCGATTCTCGCTGCCGATTTTTTACGTTCATCTAATCGGAAGTCTTCATTTGGCCCACGTGAGGGTGCAGTCCAATGTCAACATCCCCAAATCGAATTTGGGAAAATGCACATGCATAATGGCGAATTCTGAGTGACGATCACAAAGTGAGGATGGTGGTCCAAAATACCCCCACCACAATGACCAAAAGATTCCGACTTCAAGGATATCATTAAGAAAAAGAAGGATGCTGGGAGGCGATTATACTAACCTTACTAAATTTTGAGGGCTCTAATGGAGGCCAAGAAGCTTATTAGTATAGTTCATATTTTAGGCCTATGTCAGATCGTCTGATACCACTTCGTTGTACCCATCTCTGACTGCGATCTTATTTGACAACCGCAGTGTTGAGACACGATAAGAAGAAGGCCTATGTCGTTACTCAGACTTAAGAAATTTCCTATTTTCTTTAGTGAAGTTTACGGCAGGCAGGAGCGAAATATTGAGAATGGCATCGTCGAAGCAACAAAATGATAAGAAACATATTTATCTCACCGTCAAAGCATAGAGGATCTAGCACGAGGAGGAACTATCTGGCATAGCCACAATGAAATTTCTATATGCGATATTTTGCCCCAACCTGCCCACGCGTTCAAAAGCTGCATGTGATATTTTCGCGGCAAAATCTATTGGCCATCCTATTCGGAAATATATAAAAAATGCCTAAAATCACTTTATCCAAAATCACTGTTATGTTTACGCTATATTTTGTATACCCGTTGGAACTAAATTGCGAGTTGGAAAAAATGCTATGAATATACGCCACAAGCCATTATATTAGGCAACAGAGACTGAGAGTCGGTTGCACTATACTGGCAATACCATTTGAGGTTCGCGGGCCACTTTTTCCAGATTACGACAGCGAGAGAAAATAGCGAAAGATGGCGTGAAATCGCCTGCGATTCGGGGGAAATCGCGGCGATTTCTCGCCGCTGAAAAATCGCTGTCACGTATCAACCGGTGCTTAGTGTCTACACTATGGTAAAGAAACACGGACAAAATTATTTCCCTCAAAAATATATTTCTCAGTGAATGTTGAAGCATGTATTATTGAGTTGTTTACCAAAAGCTTAGGTTACTCACATGGTCAAAGTTGTTAAATTGACGGAACCCATAATTTTAATAAAATATTGGCTAAGGTTCAGGGAAGCATAATGTATCTCTTAGTTTATTTTCTAAAATTGGTCCGGTGTCCTTGATTTGCTCTATTTGTTTTTTTAATTACGAAAATTTTTTTTTAAATATTTTTTATTAGAAAGTAGATATGAAATGCAGTCCAGCAGTAGACCCTAATGCATAAAAACCGTGCACAGAGAGAAGATACAGTAGCTTCCTACAATGCATTGCTCCCAATTGTGATTTTGTACATGTTTCATTGAACATGAGAGACGAAACATTCTTAAAATATGCAAGTTTGTGATTAGTACTATCAATTTAGCCATGTTTCATCTCTAACGATTCATATCAGGGTCTGTATCACATCTACCATGGAAGAAAAGCATTGTGGGAAGCTATCTTCTTTTTTGCCAGTGCGTAACAGGCGGGGGCAGGGGGCAGGTGCCCCTGATTAAAATTTGCAAAATCAGTGCTAAATCAGCGTTTGTTGCCCTCTGCGGGAAAAATATGGCCTTTTGACTCCCCCTGAGAGGGAAAATTTCCCCAAGACTGGAATTTGCCCCCTCAGAGCGGGCAATGCGAACGATACACCACTTTTTTGCACAAGAGTCTGCTGCAATGTTTTGATGGTTTCCAGCAATATTGACCATGGCCCGTTTCCCCAAACTCGTGCGTAACCCTACGGTGTATACTAACTCATGCGTATGTCATACATATCAGACCTTTTCATACCAGTTACCCAGTGCTTTGGACAAATTTGGTTCACTCCGGCATGACATAGTATCACCTAGATTTACGACGAGTTTCGGGACCGGAACCCTGCTTATTCCAATGTTGAGGCTGCCACTTTAATCATAACCTTGAGCCTCTTGATAGGGAATGGGGTAAACTAACTGGGGGAACATTTGTAAATGTTTCCATATGGAGTTGAAAGGTGCTAGTCCTAGGCATGAAGAATGGTAACACATATTTACCAATACATATAAAAGCCAATTTTAGAGACTAGTTTTCCACATTATAGTAGCCTTGCTCCTACACTTTGACAAAGGCTATAAATGACAAAAGACTAACTTATTTATAGGCCAAATAATTAAGCGTATCATAGGCAAAGGTCACCCATGCAATGTTAATTGCTAAACTGTGGCGGGCGGCAGACAAAACATCGCACATTATAAGGAACAGATATTGTTATTAAATTTTTAATATTGTGATTTTGTAATTAATAATTGATTACTTCTAATTTTACCTTAACCATGCTTCCATCCTCACACAGCAGTATTCTGTGAATGTGAGGTGAATCCAGCCACCCCCGTTAGCGGGACAAACAGGATTAAACTTCGGTTTCTACTACTACTATGATACTTGGCTATGTAAATCAGTTAAATGTGCCATGTTTCCCAACAAATTTACTTTTTCAAGAAACAAATAGATAAAAATCTGGCCTTAGATAATTTGCTCTTTTTAAAATCACAGGGTTGGTGATGAACAACTATTTATATATTTTGTTGCAGCCATATGTAGGAAGGAGTATTAGCAAGATCAAACATTAATATCCATAATTAACTAAACTTTAACAAAATGCACCCACACACAATATTTAGTACAGGTGTTTCTCAGGGGCGGATTATAGGGGGCGCACCCGTCGCGCGCCCCCTCTATTTTTTTGCAGAGTACAGGGCGCCGGGCGCCGCAATGAGCACAGGCGGCCTATAGATCATAAAAGTTCTTCTTTACTCACAGGGCGCCCTGTATTCGGAGAAGGACGCACAAGGTGTCAGGCGCCGCGTAGCTTTGTGCGGGCGCCCAACAGACGCAGGTATGTTACACCCCACCCCCCACCCCCCCCCCCCACCCCCGACTGGGAACAAAATGGAAAATATGGTTTTCGACGCGAGCTATCGACTGGAAAAATTGGCGCCCCTCTATTGAAAAATCCTGGATCCGCCTCTGGTGCCGCATTATATGCTGAAGGTCCAGAGAATACCAAACACATTTTAAAGTTCTACGTTGGAGGGGCCAAATACCCCCTAAATTCTATTTTTCCCTTTATTTTTAGAGCAAGTTGAAGGCCTAAAATCAATGGTTTGAGCGGGCCGGATTTGACCCTGTGCCACTTATTGAAAACCCCCTTTTAGTATTTTAATAATTTCAATCTCGACACATTATCACATGATCTGAAGTCAAGGCCTTTTATGGAATCTGTTAAATCATTTTATCTATAATCTAGTGTCAAATGTTAACAAACTGGTATGACAGTGGTAATAACAATCATTAATCTGTTTCCATAATTACACAGATTTTATTTCAGAAATATGTGGACATAGGAGATTAAGAAAGGATATCGAATACTGTTGTCTAATAAATTGTATCATTGATCATTGAGCAGAAGGCATATGGCCGAGACTTAAAGGTGGCACCAAGAGTTCACAAGGCATCCAGATGGGTCAAGTAAGTTGTTGTTCCACACAGAGTCTGAAACTCCGGAGTTTTGAAACTGGGTTTTTGGGCAGTGGACGCATTCCTAGTTACAACTCCAGGTTTTATTGCAGGGTCTAGCAAAATTTAATCCCCCTAAAAACTTGGGGTGAAGCTCAACGCGATAACAACCTCCCGAGTGTTGTTGAGTTTTTATGCCGTAATGGACAGCTTCGGGAGATAGTGAGCGGAGGTGACCTCGCAAGGTCATCTTTGTTAGGACAATTCCCTGTGGTTTGCAATATCATGTGCGAAAGTAGTCCACAGCTTCCGGTATGTTTACTTCTGTCTACCCGATATAGAACTGAAGAGAATGGTCGGGGGGGGGGGGGGGGGTGGGGGGGGGCGGGGGGTTATTTCAGAGTTTGCGCCCATCGGTGGACACAATTTGGAGTGAAGTAAAATAATTGGATTTTTTACTTTTCACCGCCGGAGTTTCAAAGCTTTGGAGTTTTGTGACCGAGTGAACATGGCTGGTAGTGATTTCATAAGATCAGGCACTCATAATTTTCTTATCTGTTATTTTGGCTACATAAATTTCTTTCAAAGTGAACATCAAAGTGATTTGGATTAGGCTTCATTTCCATATAAACCCTGGCTGAATTTTGTACTGTGCCCAGGAAACTAAAATTTTATTGTTTTTGTACCAAAGATATACTTCTCAGCTTAATCCTGTCATATGGTATTATTTTTGATAGAAAAACTTACACCAGAGAACAATAAGGTCTAGTTTTTTTGAGGACACTTCCTTGAAATCTCTTGTCAGCATACATTAACGGCGGACTCAGAGATTTCAAAATATAATTTCCTTCTGAAGCATACCGGACTGATCGTGGTGTTATTCACACCAACTTTGGTGTTACCATTTATATTTGTAACATCTGACATTTATTTGAATGTTTGGATTTTGTTATTGTTTGCTCTATTGTTACTGCTTATCCCTAACGTTTCATGACTATCACCAAAATACATAATTAACTTGTGCAGCAACACGAGCCGTGTTAAATACTAAATTTCAACACCAGAAACCAACACCA
>JAMKCH010016738.1:0-25444 GCA_023653785.1 Ophioderma brevispina | reverse complement strand
CATAGCCTAGGAGTTGCTCGACTTCGTTGGGCTAGGGGCCACAGAAGATTACAGCTCGGCCACTGGCGACGTGTTGTCTTTATGGACGAGAGCCGCTATATCCTTGGCCGTCAAGATGGAAGACAAAAGGTTTACCGATTACGTGGTGAGAACCTCTGAGATTACTGTATTCAGGAATCGACTCAAGGTGGTGGCGGCTCAGTGATGGTATGGGCCGGTATTCATTATGGAGGAAAAACGTCACTGGTGGTGCCAGATAGAAACGTGAACGCCGTCGTGTACCTGGACATTCAGGAAAACCACTGCCTGCCACATACCTTAGGCTGAGCCATCAATGACAGGGACAATCTTCCTCAAACTCTACAGGACCTATGAGTGGGACGCTCTGTCCATTGACATCATAAACAACCTTGTGGACAGTATGCCGCGACGTCTTGACGCACTGATTCATGCCAGGGGTGAGTATATTCGATATTAGTGACTGATTGACATTTAAAAACAGTACTATTGAACATTTCGATGCATGAAATAACCCAAAAATGTGTTATTTGTAAAACTGACTGATGTGAAAAAATGGTATCAAAATCCTTAAATCTGCTGTTCAAATACCCCCTTTTCAGGCTAAGGACACAATACCAAAAGGGTTACTCGTGAGCTAAGTTCATGGTGATATGTTCGGAAGAGACTGATCAATCAAATATCAAGTAGTGTAGCGATAACCCGATATACAGGGTATCTCAGAAAGAACGTTACCCTCCAAAAACGGCACTTTTCACCTACTTAACCAATTCGTATCCTTGTTTTAGCTTTATATTATGAGAATATGTACTCTTTCAAACACATGGTGAAAACGAGAAAGAAAACGGTGAAAAAATAACCAAACAATTACTATTTCCCTAAAAATGATGTAAACCTATTTTGTCCACGCCACGGCTAGTATGATTGCAAAGGAACGTGCATTGGAATTATGAATTTGAGCACACGTAAGTCGTAAGTCAGCACATTACATGTCGCATGATAAGTAACCTAAATCCCACACCCATCTCCCATTGTAATGCAATATGGATTTGGTTAAAAGGCGCTTTTCAAATAATGGTATTGATGCGTAATTCCTACAATGACATATTCTACTAAACTGTTCTTGGGTTAACAGACCAAAATGGAGCCACGACCCCAATTATTCAAAGAGGAGAAAATTTTCATGACTAAGAAATATATTGAAGCACAGAGTTTAGTTGAAGTTCAGCGTGAATGGGTAAACATCTTTCCTCAAAGTAGGTTTCTCAGTAAGATGGCAATCAAGATGAGCAGAGACAAGTTTCTGGAGATGGCAAGTTTCTAAATAGGTCCAAGGAGAGATGCAGTCGTCAAAACAAACAGGACAATCAGCCACAAATATTGCTGCAATCCGGACTGCAATGCATAGAACTGAACAATAACGCTAGAATCATCATATACCTGACGACTTAACGTGTGCTCAAATCAATAGAAAACCCAATACATGTTACCTCTGTAAAGCCAAAATAGGTTTGCATCATTTTAGGGAAATAGTCATTGTTTGGTTATTTTTTCACCAATTTCTTTCTCGTTTTCACCATATGTTTGAAAAAGTACATATTCTCATAATACAGGGTGAGTAAAAAAAAACTTGACCCTGATTGTGTCCGCCATTTTGAATTTTTAAATAATATATATCTAACATAATGTGATATCTGCGGAAAGCTTATTTCATTGTCTTTAATTTGCTACAAAGATCATTCCAATCGGTTAAGTATAGACCGAGCTACAGTCTTTCGAATCAATAATCTGCAGTGAATAAATATCCTGATTTTCTTCTGGACACGGCTTTCCTTGGCTGAACGCCGCGCCGTTCATTTCAATGTAAATCCGTGGACAGAGCAGAAAACTGACTACTTGATTCAAACGACTGTAGCTCGGTCTATACCTAACCGATGTGAATTGTCTTTGCAGTATATTAAAGATAATGAACCCAGCTTTCAGATGATACCAAATATGTTAGATATATATTACTTAAAAATTAAAAATGGCGGACACAATCAGGGTCAAGGTTTTTTTACTCACCCTGTATAAAGCTAAAACAAGGATAGGAATTGGTTAAGTAAGCACAAAGTGCCGTTTCTGAAGGGTAACGTTCTTTCTGAGACACCCTGAGATTTCCATAAATAACTCACACAACAAAATCCCAAATGCAAATGACAGGGTACGCTCTTTTGCCCACCTTGTGAAACAATTATAGAAATCCAATCACGCATACCAACAAGACCCTCATTTGAATAAAAAAAAGTGTCCATAAAAAAGTTGCAGTAATAGCATTGCTGCAATGTACTGGTTTGAGTAATCCTGCAAGGCAGGGTAGACATTCATTAGTTAATAACTTACCTTACGAAAGTTTCCTTGTCTAAAATGATGTTTAACTAAAAATAAGATGCAATCTTTGTAATCTAACAGATAATTGCAGACCTTTTAATGCAAAGATGACAAAGAAAATGCAAATTTTATGTTACGCCCCACCACTCGTAGTGGTTGAGCACTCTCGACTACTTGGGAAGTACAGACCCATGCTGGAAGTGCCCTAGTCGTGACACCATAACATGTATATACAATTAGACATACACGTTGTTTGGTTAAGACACGACCATATGACATCATTCGTCTGAAGATAGGATACCCAGTGATAGTGATCGTAGAGGAGGGTATGCCGTGATGTTGAAACTCTGAGTAAACGGTTGCCTTTCCAGAAAGTCTATAGCTTTATACTTGAAATTGATTTACGATCTCTGTAATGGGATTGAGCAGTTCAATTAGGAGGGTCATGCCAACATGCGTTATTTCTGTACACGAGGAAGACAATACAATCGCTGTTTGTGACTTCAATAGATGGTCGAAAAACTCTATTGAAAATGTCCTGATTTGAGGTTCATCAAAACCTGAATTCATTTTTAAATCATGTGTAATTGTTGCGGAATGTCAATACATATCTAAGTTGGTTTAATATGACGTGAAAAGGTTTTTGAGGTTCAGTGGCCGTAACCAGGCAGGGGGGCAGGGGGCGCAAAACGCCCCCACCCCAAAAGAAAACCCTTGCCCCCCCCCGCCAGCCCCCCCCCCCCAAATGAACTGACTTTTGTACAGGGTCTAGGGAGAAGGACCCAAAATTCGCCCCCTCAAAAAAAGCCTTGGCACCCCTTCAGCCCCACCCCCAATTGGCAAAGGTCTGGTTACGCCATGTTGGGGTTTAAAACAAACTAATTAAAAGCGACGAATGTTAAGTTTTGGAAAAAGCGTGGGGTCTTAAGTTATAGAAATCCCACAAATTTTAAAGCATCCCAAGGTCATTATGATGAATTGTTGCTACAAAATAATCTGTGCACATGTACTCGATATTGTTAAAGAAAGCGAAGACCAGGGAAAATGTATACCTTACATAAATTACTGGCATCATGGAATTCTCATATGCTATAACGTGGGCCTAGTTTCCATCGATTTGAACTGCGGACGTGCAGCGGAAGGTGGACAATGGCAAGGTCGCTTGCCTATTGTCTTTGTGAAAGACCATGTAAAATGACCTGTCCAACAATTTTTAGTGTGAATAATAGTACTTGGGTGACCTGCCGACTAACTGAAAGATAGTCACTGTAAATAATATGGTTTACTGTGATGTTATATTACGCCCCACTACTTGTAGTGGTTGAGCACTCTCGACTTTTTGGGAAGTACAGACCCATGTTAGAAGTGCCCTGGTCGTGTCACCATAACATGTATATACAGCCTGTCTAAAAAAATGGTACAATCAAAAACTTATTTTTTTCAATATTATTTCTCAACATTTTATAAGTAAGTCGTTTTGTACATCAGTCGAGTTTGTGCCACTTTCTGGTTGAGTGAAAACGGTGAAAGAATAAGTTAAACATTCACATTTGAACAGATATGAATTCTTTTAAAGGGATTAACTTCATAAAGAAACTCTAAAAGATACGAAAACAGTTACATAATGGTGAAAGTTACTATCAGTAAGTTCTGGTTTTAAGATAAAGTGAATAACATTCGACACACTGTTGTTTGTTAGAAGGGAACCATGAGCGTACAGCAACCTGGAGGAGAGAGTTCTTATGGTCTTGAAGTATCATGAAACGCAAATTCCTACCAACACCTTGATACTTGCTTCCTAATTCAAATTAAAATTCCTTCAACAATTAGTAAATGCACAAAGATAGTGCAATATTTTTACACCATTTCTTTGGATTTGGAGTGTTTATTTTGGTTGCAATTACATTCCTTCTGGCATGATTTTAACAGATACCAATTTTGTAATAAATTCAAAGCTGCATTTCATTGACGTGCAATAAATTTATATTGTTTATTATTTATGAAAAGAAGATATTTATCATTGAACTGATTATGTTGACTATTAAAGCTTGTGTCGATAAAACTAGACTTCCTTTGTTTACTTTAATCTGTGTTTGTTTCTTTGTCAAGTTGCAATCTTTTGTGAGCTTCAAGACAGCATGGCATAACTGCGCGAAACAACTCTGCCCATGCATAAAAGTGGCACAAAATCGATTCTGGTGTATCGCACTAAATTGATTATATCTCTGGATTGACAATATTTTGCCAAGTAAGAATGACTTATTTTGAAATTTGGTTTACTGCAACTTTTAAATCCTGGGGTAGGTTTGGTCAAGTGAGCATAACTTCAACAATACTCAGTCGATCGACACAAATGAGGTGTCAAAATAATAAACACCGCTTCCAATTACATCCCATATTGTATAATATATTGTTTGAACTTGACAAATTTCAAGAGCGGGGAGTTACTTTTTGGGTGTTTGTTTATATATCGTCGCTTTTTGAAGGCAAGCGATTGATGTAACTAAAACACGTACTTGTTTGTGAAGAATAATTTATGCAAATTTGTATTTTTTGACCAACTTGACCAACTTTTGTTTATGATTTCATCATCACAAATCATTATCATGTGGAAATTTGGACTGCAATATATTCTATGATCTACACGGGTCATAGCAGTAACAGTATGATTACAATAAAACAATTGAAGTTATGTTACAAAATACACTGGCTTGTATTTGGTCGAAAATTCGTTTCAAGATACCACATGCGACAATATAGCCTGTGTTACTTTAATAGCCACGTGTGAGCTGCAACACCTAACCATTATCACCATAATGCGTACGTGTTAATAGGAAATGGAAGCCTATTATGACGTAGAAAACGCAGCAGCGGGCAGACGGCCATACAGCCTGGCAAAACCAGGTGCGATGCACGTTTTGTCGTGTAGGATTTGAATGTGCCGCCTTGTAGAGAAAACGTGTCAACATTAATTCAGCTTGTTTTATTCATATATCAATTAAAGAAGAGGTATGTCGTCAAATAAAGAATAAATATAATAATTTATATATTGATATATTTGATTTAGTGACTTGTGGAAGAGTGCTATTGATATCGCTCGCTTGAGGTGTTTTTTATGATTAAAATAAAAAAAGACCTCAGCATTCCAATATTATGAGGTTCAAAATGCATTATTAATCAAGCGTCCGACCCTCACCCCTTGCTGAAAAAATGCGACTGTGAAACTTACTTACCATAGGGAATTCTATAACCATTATTAATTTGGTAAAATTTTCCGCGTTACTTGCAGCAAAGTGATTGTAAACCTGACTTCAGATTCAGACAGGACCTTTGATTGAGAATTTACAATACCTTTTGTGATTAGTTGATTGTTGCGACAAATTTTGATCAGTGGCGGCGCCAGGGGGCATGCGCCCACAAATTTTGAAAGATTTTGCCAAAAATAAGCGATTTGGGGTCAAACATCACCACATTTGGGCAAAAATCCGCGATTTAGGGCAAAAATTTGTTTAAAACCTCTATTTTTAAAAAAATATTCCCCCCCCCCCAGAATTTCACTTTTGCCTCCCAAAAATTATACTTTTTACCTCCGCTCACCCACAGAAAAAGAGGTCTGGCGCCGCCACTGATTTTGATTTACCTTCAATCACTATGGATGTATTGAATTATTGTTTAAGTCGGGTGTGGTTGCATGCCGTAAACCGGTCATATGTCATGTTAAGGCTTAGTAGGGCCTATATGTCACACATAATAATAACAATTTAAAAAAATACTGCAAGTAAACTTGCATCATCCCCCTGGCAAGATGGCAGTCTGGAACGTGACCTCAGATGACATTAGACCTTGGTCCATGACCTTTGACATCATCCACGTATGAAGGCACACCTATTGCACCTTAACCCCAAGTCTGTAATAAAATTGGATTGATTCAGCCCAAATTTGTTGGTCGAGCTATGAGTTGCAAAAATATTGGGCGAGACGCAGTCGAGCCCAATATTTTAAAACTCATAGCGAGACCAATAAATATTGGGCGCAAATCATCCAATTTTATCATTATCATGCAAAGGATCCGATATTATCGCGTATCGGACACCTCAAAGCATGATAATGGTTTAAATCGGACTTCGAAGGAGACCTGAAAAACGAAAACCAAACCAAACTGGAACACACACACATACATACAGAGATGCGCGCCCTCGCAATATCCGCCTACTGCTTTTCAAGCCAGTAGACGGGTCGTGAGGTCCCCCAAAACACCCAAACCCGGAAATAATATTCCTGTCCAATATTTTTGCATCAATGTATGCAGGCGAATGTGTTTTATAACATATCAAAATCCCCAAAAATCCACTTTGGGGAAAAAATATTATAAGCATTTAAAAAGTGGGGTTTGGGGATTAAATGGGAATTTTCGCTTGCCGATATTCGGGGTGCACGCGTGGACAATGCGCTTGCGTTGGCGAAGTGCGTGTTAATTTATTTTCCTCAATTTCGCGCGCATGGCTTTGCGCGAAATGTATGGGTATTGCAAAAGCGTAACACGCAGTTTCGACATGAGGAGCATAAAGTCCAAAGCAATGTTAATTTGAGATGTGATTTTTTCCATCCTCTTTTTTGTCCCCGCCGAACGAAGTTCGGGAGGGGACTATAAAATGGGCTCCGTCCGTATGTCCGCCCGTATGGACGTCCGTATGTCGGTATGTCTGTATGTCCGTATGTCTGTATGTCCGTATGTCCGTGATAAAAATGTTAACCCTGGAACATTAGGGGATATCTTTTTTTCTGGATGAGCTAGAGTAGCCAAACTTTGGTATATTGTAGGAGGGGATATACCCCTACTCACCACGTAATTCATTCCCCAGGGTTCTCCCCTGGGTCTGTCAGGGGGTAGGGAAAAAAAGGTCTAGGGAAAAAGGGTCAAGATCGCACAGAAAATGTCAACATTGTATACAATTTATCTGGAGTTCCGTAAGGGCTACCATGATGTAACTTGGTGGAAAGAAGCAGGTTGATGAGTTCTCAACCTGATTAGATTTTGGGTATAAATATGCTAATTAAGTATCTAATTTGCATAATTTATCAAATTTTTCCCGCAAGGCTTGTGCACAAGTTTTCTGGAGTTCTGTAAGCCGTATAATGATGCAACTTGGTGGAAGAAAGCGGGCTGAGGATTTCTCAACCTGATTAGATTTTGGGCGAATTTCTTTTAGTTCTGGTTGTCGGATCAGTCTTTTGGGTTGCCAGCCTGTTTACATTTCTTTAAAAAATGTGAAAATACGTAAAATTTAATGTTTCGCCGCTTTCCAGACCCCGTATGGGTCCCAAATTTAAAATGTGGTCACATGATTTTTTCAAAAATAGTGTTGTCAAATTGAGTAAATTATCATATTTTTACTAAATTTAGTGAATTTTCAGGGATTTTTGCATTTCTTGAGTCATTTTACCAAAAGGTAACCATTTTTTTTTTTCAAGTTATTTTTTGGCGAGCTAGTGATGGCCAAAATTAAGGGTGGACTGGTGCAGTTTTAGTTGTCACTTTGTGATCGCGATATTCGGCGGGGACATATTTTACGCATCGCGTAAATACGAGTTGGCCTATTATCGTGATTATATTTAGTTGCTATTTGTTTTGTTTTGTTCTCGCTTGCATTATACTTTTTTGATTTTGAGACTTTTGAAGATTCATTTGTTCAAATAGTTAAAGTCCTAAATTCTTTTAGAGAAAGGTGAACTCTTTTTGTCCCGTATGCATAGAACTAGGGTTCTATAAAGAACTTTATTTTTTATGTTCTACAAAGAATCTTGGAGGGTTTGAAGCGTTCTTTAGGCCTAAGTGTTTTAGGTTTACAGTAACAGTTCTACAAATAACAAGTTTCTTGGCTACAGAACCTGATTGTTTATTTTTACTTTTTTTGCAAAGCCCTGTTATTCTCTCAGCCCCGATAGAGAGAAGAACCCTCCCTGTCCCGGTAATTTCAGATCCTGGGTCTATCCCTAGAATAAACATTGCTAAATCATCCTCCGGGTTCTATCGCATATCATACAGAGGGTGCTAGAAAACCTGCAACTTATTTTGACGGGGATATATACTTCCACTTTTAAATATCAGATTGCAGCTTTGTTTGCGCTTAATGAAATTTCTTATGGAATGTTCTCCGTTATTTCGAAGGTTCGTTTTTACGGGGCCGCGGGGTCCTCTCGATGTTCCGAAGGTTCATTATTCCAAAGGTTGGTTATTCCGAAGGTTCGTTTTTCCGAGCACACGGTTTAACAGTCGCTTTTCCGAATCCTTAAAAAGGTTCGCTATTCCTAAAATAAGGTTCACTATTCCGAATGTTAAAAAGGGGTTCGCATTATCAAATTTCAAAAACCCTGGGTGTCGTTTTTTATTTTGAATTATAATATTTTACATAAATGTATAACTCATTAATAATTAACATATTCTCAGTACCGTATTGTTAGTTTTAGAAATAGCCGTCCTGCTCTCTAAATAAAACAGTAACAACAAGAGTTAAACGCTTGTAAACCACTCTATGATGAGACTGTGGTTTTAAATTAAAAGTGACTTTTCGCCCCGGACTTTTCGCTATTCGAAAAGAGTGAAATCATTCCATACATCCAAAAAGAATGGATTTCCACTCGTTTTCCTGTTTTCTTTCGTTCAAAAGAAGTCGTCCTTCGTTTATCTCTTCAAGCGAGTGAAAATTCACTTTTTGGAGTGAGTTTTAGTAGAAATTGCTCTTTTAAAGCAAAAAACACTCATCTTGGAATGGTTTACCAAGCCTTCGGTTGATTCGTTTTCACCATTAGAGAGTATTTAGCGTATTGCATAAACTGTTTAAACATGAAGTACCGCTGTATAAATGTATCCCTGTTTTCACTCTCACATAGAGTATAATTTTTCCTATAAACTGTGTTTCAATTATATGTTGGCTCAACCATGCTCAAAGCTGCACAAAATGGCTCAAATTGCTTAAAAAAAAGCCCATTAAAACTCTCACTTTCGCCCGGTTCTGGGTCTTGATGGTAGCCAGTTGTGGAGTCTGTCTCGGGATAGGGTGTCTTTTGAACATTTAGTGGCCTAAGCTTAAAAAGTTGGAACACTCACACTTCCTCGTCAGTTTGCAATTGATCACACCTGGGTTCGAGTTAAGAACTTATAGCCCTGTTATCAACTCAATTGAAACTAATCCCAACCTTCAATCCCAACTAGCCTTCCCGCCCATATTTTCCAAATTTCCATCAGTTCTATTTTTTTTTTCAAGAAAAGTCTATGGCAAACCTATCAAAACGAAGGAAGCCTGTACTCGGTTCAGTATAGTCCCTATGTCAACTAACTATTTAAACCATGGCTTACTCAAATTCATCCGACTTTGAACAAACGCATTCTCAGACATCTTTTTCAGCTTCCCGTTGGTGGTGCCGTCAAATTATGGCCTAGGGAAGCCCTGCCGTGATGAATTAAATCAGCCACAGTTGAATCACGCTGACTGCTTTCTCTCATGCACAGATTAGAAATAGTTAAGCAGATTAGTAGTTGGACATATAATTGTAGAATTGTGCATTTCTTTTAATAAAATCAGAAACTTTGGCATAATGTTTAAAATTAAATACTGATTTTTTAAGATATGGAACCACATCACCGTCATCATCTTCAAGGTCAAACAAGGTCATTATGGGTCCATCTGAGGTCATTTACCTTTCTGGTTGATAATACATCATTTTGATGCATTTTAATACCCTATTGGTAACCCTGAGTGTGATGTATTGGTTGTATATGAATTATACTGAATGATAAGTAAAATTCACTATACTCCTGTACAAAAAAAAATCCCCCCAAAAAAACCATAAAAATACAAAAATAATAAATAATTCCTACTTTAAACTTTAACAGTGGGTATGGGTCAGTTTTTTTTTCCTTGATTCCTGTACAACATTTACTGAGGTGAATGAACTCCTCATTCTTTTCTGTCCTTACTAGACCTTTCATCCTGGGTAAGACCCCAAATTCTTTTGTTTTGCATTGCAAAAGAATTTCTACTAGAATGACAGCGTTTATAAAGACCCATAATCATTGAAGCAAAAATGTATAGGAAATATTACCCATTATAATGCAAGGATCAGTTTTTTCACGTTCCACTTGATATCCTGTGTTTTTAACTACACCCGCAATTTCATTCAGGTTCACCTTGTGATGATGTTTTTATAATTATCTAGTGTCAATAGCATAAATTATACCAATTTGGGATAATTTGCTTTTTTGGTTTGCGCACGACCCAGCCATTGTATCATTGAGTGCTTCTTGCTCATAAAATTCAAGATTCCTAAAATGTGTAACCGCTGTGGTGTGTGTTTCCTGGCCATTTGGACACTCCCTTCATTACCCAGAACGTGTATTCATGCCCGCACAACACTAGATTTTCCCTTTAAAATGTTAACCATCATGTGTAAAGTATAATAAATTAATACAATTGTTCTATTTTGTGGCTTGGTTATTAAATGTTGATTTGGTTGTAGTTTTGCATTGAAATGTATCCCCCCGCGAGCTATGACCCTGTGTCTCTACAATTAAATGTTCATGGTTATGTAAAGGGGCATTTTTCGTGTGATCCCTTAGCCTCGTCCCCTCCCCCCGATTTAACCTCGAAAATTTAATTCGTTTTATGATCTGAACCGTATCCCTTAGTAATCCTGTGTATACCAAATCTACGTTGCAAATGTGGTCGGATTTGTAGAAATTTGCAATTTTGTATTACACAGCACAATGTCCTTGGGCCGGGAGGGACACAAGCATTTGCTCATACCAAAAACCGCACGCTCGTGAATCACTCAAATTTGTGTATAAGCTTTACTCAAGAACGCTATGCAATGATAAAATGGAAGGTGCTGGAATCGCGAAAATGTACCTTTAATGTATTCAATTTAAAGAGATAAGAGAACATCCAGCAAAATACGTCCCTCCCTTTTTTTCCAAAATATTAACTTAACGTGGAAGGGAATACCGAAAATCCATCTTCTGTTAATCTGCTTTTGGTGTTTTCTGTCGTGCATGACAGAAACCAAGTAGATGTGCTTGTTTATGGGCGATCAGACATCAGAGCAAGTTCCAAAGCTGATTTTTTGGTTTTCTTTTCCTCTTTTTCAATAAACCTTCGAATGTCTCGGTTGGTATTCAACAACAAAGTAAAAATTTAATAGACATTTGTATCCTTTGAAATCTCCTTTTTGTCCCTTTGAGAAGAAGGTCGTTTTGATTAATCGAAATGTAGGTCCAAATAGATCTATGAAAATTGTTTATAAATGTCTAGAGTGTAATCAACCCAGATCCTGGTCCAATTTTGATAACAAGAAAAGGCTATGGCCCCTGTATTTAGTTATACTATTTTTTTCATAAACAATGCACCTCTTGTGGTTTTAATGAACATCCCAAATCAACCAGTTCATAACATTGCAATTCATTTCTAAAGATGTTAGAAAATTCAAAATTCGGAGGAACACTTTGTATGACTATAGCTCGGGTTATTTCTTCTGTTCATGTGTATTGCGCACTATTTGGATCTGTCAGCTACATTTTGGCCGTACAGTAAAGGTGTTTGTTCCGATTTATGTCCCCCGTGTTGTTACTAAATATGAAACCTGTACTTTCATACACTCCGCCAGTATCATGGAAAAAAACCTTGTGGTTGGGTTTGTATATAAGGTAATAATGCACTTAATTGTCAACGTCCTATTCTTTTTAGTGGTGCTACCAGTAATGATGAACTATTAAACACGATATTTTGCCTCTATCTGGAGAAAGAAATTGTATTTAAAGACCGAAATCTCAGGACGACAACGAGCAGATGCTACAGCCTTATATCTCAAGTGATACAATTTCCAGGTACGTCAGGTCCTCAAAACATCGGAATGATATATGTGATTTTGAGCTTATTTGTTTTGGATAATTTTAAAGCACTTTAAAAACAATCAAATATGTGTCATTAAGTAAATGTCCTCCCCAGTTACACTCTTCTGAAGGGGCTAAGCCGAGACTGTAGGTGTTTGGTGTTTAAGCACCCTGGGTACAGGTTCATAGCGCTAAGAAACTTAGGATTTCTTTGTATTCAAGCATGATTCACTTTAAAAGCCTCGTCAAATAGATCTACACTGATTAGTCAAATTTGACTGGAAAACCTGGTAAAATCAACCAATTATAGTCATATATTGTAGACCCCTGTCACATTTACCCAGTTTTGAGACAAATTTTGATTAGAAAACAGTGATCATATTTTAACTCGACACCTAGTCAAAAGTGACAATATATTTAAGAGTGTGCATATTGCATTATGACTCCTCCAGACCTTTTAATTGTTCATTAGATAAAACGGTCAATAAAGAAAATCTCCATTGCGCTCAATGCTCGACATGACACGTTTGAAAGTGCTTAGGTTTTTGTAGATTCCAACCAGTATGTGAATACAAATTTTTGTCAACAATGATAGACTCAATACCTAATATCGGCACAGTTGACAAAGTGTTTAGGAATTCAATTGTGTCTCTGTACGAGTATAACGACTCATTTGGCTTTTGATTACAATGCATTTCCTATGATGAATGCCATAATTTTAAAAACCCTTTCATGGAGAATTTGTTGAAATCTTTGTACCTGCCATGAATCATGTTCTCAACGAATGATGATGAGATAAAACAGGGTGTCCCAAAAAGAATCATGAGATCTTAATTGGGGTGACATCAATTTAAAAATAAGTTGCAAAGCATGGTGCAAACAGGTCAAAGGTCAGTCATAAGGCAAGGGTCATTAAGTTCAAACGCTGTACCCAACCTAGAAAAGTGTCTTGGATCAGTTGATTTTTGACTGAGTTAATAACTAATACGATCAGCAGGATAGAACTAAGTGATCGATTATGTGATAGCGTTCACATAGCATGCGACCGAGGGGAATACTAGTAGCAAACATGAAATTACATTAAATCACTGAGTATGACACCCTTGCCTAACAGATCTGTATTCTCACACCCGAAAGTTGTTGGTGACTTAAATTTGTGCCATTGATAATGTATTGTGTCTGAGGTACCACTGAAATCACCGTTTGTCTATAGTAAACTGTATCTTTGATTGGCCATTTAATTTCAAATTTGTATAATTTGCGGACATTAGAGGCCTAAGCTATAAACCATTTTATTATTAAACACCCCCTTTATATTCTTAAACACCTCTTAATATAGTAAACCATTATTTTCAAGTTTAATTGTGTCTCTTCATGCAATATGTGGCTAGATTTATAGACCTATTCTGCATCTTTTAATGTATTTTGACCTCATTGGCCTTTTGTGAGCCTCTAGGTTGACCTTTGACTGTGTGACCTTAGTGGCTTCCAGTATCCAAATTTTTTCCAAATGTAATTCTCTACCTCTTTCATGCCTTTTTTACTATTTTAGACCTATTCTGCATCATTTAAATGTATTCGTGACCTCATTTGACCTTGTTGTTGACCTCTAGGTGACCTTGAACTTGACCTGTGGTCAGGTGGTTCCATATCCAATTGTGTTCCAAATTTAATTCTCTTCTAACCTCTTTCATGCATATTTTTTTTTTTTTTTTTTTTTTTTTTTTTTTTAAAAATGTGTATTTTGACCTCATTTGACCTTTTGTGACCTCTAGATGACCATTGCACTTGACGTGTGCAGGTTGGTTCCAATCCAATTGTTTTTCCAAATTTCATTCTCTATTTAACCTCTCTGGCAAATTTGATGCTTTTTAAAATGCACAATTGTTGCCCCTATCTGCTTAACTAAAAAGGAGATCCCAGGTCTGCCTATACCGGCCTGTACAAAATCTTTTGTCACCACAAATACGCGCCTATTGGGGGTTTCGTTTTTTACCGAGAAACACGCGAAAAGGAACGAAACCGCAGAATCTGTTGGGCGTATGTTCACGCGGGGCTGGAGCGTTCATCGAAGCAACCGCAGTGGTTGCGTAAAGATTTTGGATGGCACAAAGATCGAAAGGTTGGCTCGCTGGGGGGTGTAAAAATCCCTCCTTCCGATCACATTATGTAGAGTGGTTCGTGGGCGTGGTTGTGTGCCATAAATAATTTCCCTCATTGTAATTTTTAATCTTATGTTTGTTGATGTGTATGATGGGGAAAACAATTAATGATGAAAAATGTTTTTCTCCTCCATTTCACCAATAAACAGTCCTGATTTGGGGGCACAGCGAATTTGAGAATGTAGAATGCTTCTGGAGCTTCCGTTGTTTGAACTGGTGGTAGCAAAATGGAATAAATTGGTTCAGTGTTCTACACTTACATACGGGGTCGGTAGATAACAAATCCGTCGATTTTGATAGAGTAAAGGCGTGGTAGAGTAAGTGTAGTGTGTGTGTGTGGTGTGGGGTTGTGGTTTTGTCGTATCGTCCACTCGGCACCCTTTAAGGCTAAATGAAACAGTGCGGCATATAAAAGATCATGTGTGAAAGTCTATAGTCCCCAACTTTGCCACATACTGATTTGAAATGGATTTACCCCGACATAATATCTTAGAGATAGCGACCATCGGGGGCCGGCCGCCCGAGCAGACCACACTTTAAAAGGAAGCGGCTCACGATATCACCAGCCTTGTTGACTAGTCTGTACATAAATACAATACCTTAAAACTAGGGTAAATATTTGTTTACATTACGAAGGGCGACGGAAGGGTAGCGGCCCCGGTAAAGGTGGGGAACCAAACCCGACTAGACACACGGAATCGCGGTCCGGGACGGGAACAACCGGCCGCAGAGCTGTGGCGAGTGTTTTTTTTATTTTTGTGAAATGGGCGATCTGTGGTTCACTCAGAACAGCAATTTATTACCAATGCTATACAAGCACTCGCATTTAAGAGCAAAACGGACATATAGAATTTTGAAACCATAAATGTGCTGACTAGTAAAACGGTGTTTAAACCATGATCTACTTCTCCGTAAAAACGGAAATTTACGGGTAGTTCCGTAATCCAATCATTTTTGTTTTTTATTTAACAGAATAAACGGCTGTTGACAAAATCGTTGTGGTCTGTGATTGTGGAAGTGTCACGGGCTGTTAAAAGCTTCTATGTAATTTGTTGAAATAATATTCGTACATTCATTCAGCAAAGTTCACTAACTTCAATAATGGTTTTTTATCATGAAGGCGCTTATCTTTGAAAGAAAACTCAAGTCCTTAGACGGTAGACCTGTAAAATTACCCACCGTCTGAAATTACCGTCCACATAGTAATAAAAATGCTAAATATTTAATAATCGTATTTTGCGGGTATTATGGAATACGAAGTGCCAAGTGTAACTCTTTAGCGTAAAATTTTCAGGCCTATTTATCTCGATCGTGCAGTAGATTTAACTGCGCTCTTGATTCTTATTTAAATAATATGTCAATATCAAATATACTATTGTGATTGCTAATACAGTGTTACAGTAAAAAGTGTAAATTTCACGGTATTTAACGCATGCCATTCTGTCAACAAAATACGGTAAGCAAATGACGGTTTGACCTGGTTTTGATTGTAGAATTTTACAACAACTGTACATTTTACGGTACACAATGTAAAAAATTCTACATTAGTGGGCGTTCAGTGTTTTGTTTTTAATTCTAATCACGTGATTTTATGATTTAATTTTTATTTTACAATCGGCCTATACTGACGCTTTTACCATATTTGTTTTCAACAGTGCATGTTCGCTAAAACCGGTTACTTTTCATACTTGACGACTCAACTTGATGAGTGTTTTGTGCGTTAACACTTTATAGAGGATTGCTAACATAACTTAGTGTTGTACTTATTTTTTTCATATCACTTTCATTTTCTCCAAACGTAAATTAGCTCTGGCCGCCTACAGACAAGAAGACCGCTTATTATGTGAAAAGCATGTCGACGACCCACACTGAAGCCGGGTCCGAGCAAATCAAAATCACACATCACATCTTCTCTATACGTGTGAACTCTATTTCTTGAGTTTGTAATAATAAAAATCGATGGCTTTTGGTTGTCGACATGCAAAATACAAAAGCGTCAGCATCATGAAACGGTGAAAAAATGTAAGATGTAATGCGAGTGCGTACGCACAAACCGCGTTTGCAGTTAAACGCTGAATACGCTGCCAACGCATACGCTACGAATATTCCAAGATGCGTAAAATGCATTTGCGACATTTCGAATACCACCCAATAGCGCGTCCATGCCGCAAACAACGGCGGCCAGCCGGGATCTTCCTTTTCCTATGCTGTGTCTGCATCACACTTCACTGATGGACTCATTCGTTATTATGGCGGACAAATATCACCATTAAGCCTGTGAAGACGCGCAAACACTACGCGATTCCCTTATGGTCACTGATTTCTATTCAAACACGTTTACTGTGGCCGCTATATTCTTCAAAACGGGCGTACGCTATCTAGGTGTTATAATAGAATCTGTAATTTTTTTTTTTTTGTTTTATGGTATAAATCGCGCGCAATTAATGTAAGCGTAAGCTACGGCTCAAAGTTGCGTATTCCGCCAGTGCCGCATAAGCAAAAGAATTGTGTCTCCTAAAAGTACTCCCGAAACTAAAGAGTTCGACGATGTTAACCGTCATAAAATAATTTCCCCAAGGGGATTTCAGGGATTTTTGTAATGGGTAAAGAGGATTTTTTTCTGTCTTCGAATTATATCAAATATCAACAGTGACCGGGATATTTTTTTAAGGGCTCTTCTTTCTTCGCTCACGACCCGGCTATAGACCGATCAAAAGTGTGCCTATAGGCGTGGGAAAATGCATACGGCGTGCGTTCTCTTGTGTTAAACGCCATTTTCGCTGTATGCTGAATTTAACGTCGGCCGGCGACGTTAAATTAAAAATCGTTCTGTTTCCCATAAGGAAGCTGAATTTGGTCTTAAATCATTTCGGGTGAGGGGCTTGTATATAAAAGCCTTCCCATGCAAAATATCGATTTTGAAAAATCTGGAGGGCGCACTATTTTTCAAATGTGCCAGGTCGCTTTAATTATCAGTACTTTTCAGTGTTATATCCTCTGCGAGTGAGACTTTTTCTTTTTCATTCCTGTGACCATTAGATGTAATACATACTCTATTTTGTTTTTTTACTTTTTTTAATCGGATGCGGGAGGGTCCTTTTATTAATAAATATAATTTAAACTTCAATGGTCGTGTTAACTGTACTGCACTACCATAACTTTTAAATTTAATTACTGAAAGATGAAATAAAACTACCATGCTTGGCATATGCTCGGTATTGTAAGTTTTTCTCAAAAAAAAAAAAGGGGGAGGAGGGGGGGGGAAAGTAATACACATAGGCCTATAGGCCTATAAGAAGATTTGTCCATTTAGGTCAACTCCCGCATTAAGATTTGGTTCGTGATATGGATCAGTATAATATTTTTTTTATTGGTGACCTGATATTTGTATCCTAAAATGCAGATTAAGATATTGTGGTGTTTGCAATGAAAAATATTTAAGAAATAAAGGGTTTTTTGCAGCGTCATTTATGGGCTATGTGTCCGAGGTCAGAAAAACTCAATAATGGGCGAGGCGCAGCCAAGCTCATTATTTGAAAGTTTTTCTGGCCGAGGATACATTATGAGCCCATAAATGACACTGCAAACCCTTTATTTCTATTCTATTACCTGAAACAGTTTAATTTAATAAGAAAATGCATTGGCGACTCATTATTGCAGAATAATGGGCAGTAACTGACCAATCAGAATGCTGCATTTTCAATAATGGGCAGCAAAGGTAATAGAATACTTGTTAGAGGGTCAAGTTGGTCATGATAACCTATACACAAAATTATTTATTGTTTACTTTTAGCAAAACAGGTTATAGGGTTTATGCTGTAAACCTTGATGCTACAAGCTGCTACCCAACCCTTACTTTAACAGCTATATCATCCCTCATGTCGAATTGATGATCCCACTCTTCATAACACGTAAGAAGCTTGATGACATCTCGCGTATATTTATATATCTTCAAGAGGACACAATAGGGTATAGGCCTATTAGTTTTCGGCTTCATTAGATAACATGACTAATATAGTTGTGTGTCAATATATTCATGCACAAGAGCTTTATTCATGTAGAGAGTAGAAAACAACACCTCAAAATAACATGTTTACTATTCTTTACAATGCCAATGTAGGTCGATACGCTAAGAGTAATCATTATACAAGAAAACTTTCTCTCAATCCTTAAATCTGGCCAGTGCATTTAAGCTTACATGATAACGACGTCATGTGACGTGTTCACCCAAGCTAGGCCTACAGTACAGAAACAACACGTACTATTCCTCACTTAAGTAAATGGAAAATAACCCTAAAGTTTTATATAAATTTCACAATTTAGACATGTTGTACTCATTAATCACTTCCTAATCTGATATACTTTCAACTTGGGGAAGGGTATCACTCAACTTTGGAAGTAACGGTGATGTACTGAAAAATCGGAGGTCTTTTGGAATCACACCACTAAATAACTCCCCATAGACTTGTGTACAAAATGACCTCTCACCAAACGTCGATTTCTCGGCTATAAAGCGACTGGTTACTTCAAAACTGAATTTTTTTGGAAGATTAGCACCATACCTCTTCAACTAAAATGAAAAGTCATATGATGAAGGCTGATTTTTTTTAGCTACAGAGCATCGAAAGATTTGCATGTTTTCAAAACGTTCACGCCTAGTTGAGTGTTACTAGAAACTAAAATTGTACAGTTTCCCCAAATCCTCAGAAATTATATAAAAATGGCACAGACAAAATATTTACCACCCAAATGGTTTGTTACTAGTCCACACATTATGATTAATTTCAAATTTCATTTAAAAACACAACTCATCAACATTTTGTGACTCTTCATTTAGGCAAGGGCCATATTCCGGACGCCAACACTGTCTCGGCACTGACGTCGTCTGCTACACCTAGTTTATTTAGTGGTGTGATTCCTTTTGGACACACGGCCCTAAAAATGTGAGGTCGAAATACACAAAGAGGCATATTTTTATTTAAAAAAGGAATCAATGTTTTGAAATTGTGAGAAAATCCGACAATAGATTATATTCCTACATAATTCTTCAAATTAGTTTTGAAAATCGACCATTGGGTGACACTGAGTATAACAAAACAAAAATAAAAATAAAACAACTCACAAAAACACATGCAAACACACACACCCCACCACATACACCCCACATACCCAAACCAAACACAAGGGTGCCCCCGAGTCTCGAGCATGTTCAAAATGGTTGGAATAGTCTCCTACAATCATCTCCTAGCCTCACATACCCTTTTCCAAATAAAATCAGGAATACTAGCTCTTCTATAATGTCCATGATATCACGTACATATCGTTACATGCCAAGTCTACGTCAACTCTGAGTAGACGTAGAAATTCGCGTAACTTTACGATAATCCTGCGACTAGTTAAGTTTCAGGAACGCATGAACAGTCGTGGAAATAGCATACGTGCTAGTTACGACAGACGTAGATTTTCGTAAGTTTTGAAGAAAATCTTAAGTGCATACTAAGTTTCGGGAACGCAGTAAATTCGTAAGTGTGAACTTTACGCAAAAGTTGCGATAGAAAGAGGCTACGACTGTCGTACGACCACTTTCGGGAACGGACCCCTGGATAGCTGAATGTGAACGGCTTGCCATTTTGAAGCATGCAGGGGTAGGTTAGTTCATGCTGGGGAGGTTATTTGGCGAAGTATGCAGGGCTAGGGGTAGATAGGCTAGTTGACCATTATCAAATCTTCCACCACCAAGTAGAAACTATACAAACTTGTACATAAATAAACAAAAGTCATGGATATGATTATGATTAAATAGTCAATAGGAGCATTCATTTACTACTCATTGTTATTGCCAAACAATAGGCAAAGAAAGAGGAATTTGCTCAGAAGATGACACAAACATGGAACTATGTTTAGCAGCTGATATTGTGCAGAGTGAATATGATCAGAAAATGCTTTTGATAATAACGTATGATGTAGTTCATAAGAAATCGTGGTCAACAGTCAATTTTCTACTGGTTGCTAATGAACATATGTTGCCTAGCAACTGCAATTTGGTCTTGTGTTGTCGGCAAGTGCTTCAAAATAATGTTTATATGAAATTTGAATGTGTAGATACTAAAATACATTCTAGTCATTGAATATCATTGGTCCATAGTCATCCTATGTATCGGTTGCTAGGGGAAATGTGTTGCCTAGCAACCGTTGCTATACTTTAGAGAGTTAATTTTGGCTCCACCCCTAAAAATGTTGAGAATGTTGTTTTGATCATCTGTGACAAGTTTCATGCTTTTATCATAATCTGAACATTATTTTCACCCCTCATCTCATCATTATGAAATGCACTGACTGAATGAAAATGCTAATAAAACTTATTTAAATTTGAATTGAAGAATTTATTAAACTTGGTGGCGATGTCATTTGGATCAGTGATTTTTGCACTTCCTTTAAAGGAGGTAGGATGGTGTTACCTTTTTTTCTTATGAAATAAACACATGGGCTATTCTATAAATTTCGGTGCCATTAGCATTTTTACCATTCTTTGAGCTAGGAAATTTTACTACAAGTATATATTTCGGATTTTCTGTGTTATTTTGTAACTCGGCGAGTTCTACTCAGAACACCATACTTTGCAATACTTTTGACGACATTATCAGTTTGAGATTTCACCGGAAAGGGCCGAAAAACGCAAAAATCACGTTTCCACAGCTTAGGGTGTACTTTTATACTCGATTCGCGCTGATATAGGGACAACCTGTACTTTTTTACGGGTGAGAATTGTTTGTGAGGGGCGAACAGTAATTAAACTTTGCATCACTCCTAGTCCGTGCGTTCTTAATACTGTATGTTCTACGGGTAACACGGCGGTGCAGTGGTCAAGACATAGCGGGTCACTGGTGAAAGTATTGTTCGTTAAAATGTGAAATACCACCTGTATAAGGCAGGTGCGCTATTGAATCCTGAATATGGTAACAATGGTTTTTGCGCTGTCCAAGCATGTAATACGGGGCCTCATCATTACTTTCATACGTTACCTAAACTAATACGACAAATACAATGTAGTTCTTAATAGCTGAAGCTCATGGGATAAAGTATTTGGAAGTGAAAACCTTGGCCTAAACACATAAAAACTCAAACACACACACCTTCCGACTTTGACGGGACACCCTGACCTCCCTGAAGGTGGTAGCTTCGCTAAAATGACCGCAAAGGATGAACTTACAATTACATAAAACCTTAGATCATATTGCGTTTTTGTGCGACAGGGAATCATCCGTGGGGCGGGGGTTAACCCCCCCGGTCGGACGAGGGTTAAACACTTGCAATCAAAATTCTTAACACTTTTAAATACTTATATAAGATAGCAATTTCCCATTGACCACAGAAAAGCGTTTAATTCCTATAAACACCGTCTTTACAGTGAAGTGATGTGAATGATTTATAAATCGACTGTATTGAAACTGTACAAAGTTCCATTCAGAAAAGTACAGTAAACAAAATTAAGTTTTGTACTTGTCCCCCTTTCCTTTCAAATCACTTTCTATTGTTAGGCAGCCAAGCGACTTCTTGGAAGATTAAAATGCTTCTTCCCTATTTCACCCAATGGACATGACCCAAAACTTTTCCCCAGCTCCTATATCAGCGCGAATCGAGTATAGACTATTATATTTCTTTATAAAAAATCAAGTTATTCTTTTTTGTTTAACTATTGAAGAAATATATGTACCAAACTTAAGTATCAACACACTTTTTCGTATGTATAACAACCTTAATATGTTATCGCGTCTGCATCTGCATAAGCATGGGCCCGGTTTTCTAAAGGTCGTAACTGTCAGTGATCCACAAGAAAGAGTCAAATTATTGAAATTTCCTGGAATAGCTTAAAAATTAGGAAAATGTCTGTAGAGTTATTTTTTCCAACTGAAAAATTGATAGAAAACTTAGTAAACAGCAGTATTCAAAGATATGAACCCCTATTCAATTACGTGTTGTAGTAAGTGTCCTTATTAGGCTGCTTTTGGATATCACTTGTAGGATATGTTGGGATACTTATACTTGTGTTATGACTTCTCGTAGACGTCAAAGGTCAGAAATACCTTTCAAACACAAATAAATGAGCCTTGTGCACAAGTGATCTGAATTTTATATAACAGATTTTAATGATTTGTAATTGGTTCAAGAATTTGGTATGTCCAAAGTACAATTATCTATACAATTCAAAATTACACTTAACAATTCTAATCTTACTCAGAGTCCATTTGTCTCCAACTAAAAGTAGCGTTGCAGTTCAACGATAATATGTCCTCACAGCGAAGACTCCAAAATGACAGCATGCAAAAGTCACGCTTATAAATCCTCGGGTAATATTCTATTGGAATCTTCTCAGTCCTGAAGTTAACTTTTGTCCAGCAGTTCAAGACGACTCGGCTTTCCCTCGACGACGCTAATGTTCCACAATAATAAAATCCAGGTAATATACCACCATCAGTCTGTCGCTATGTCCTCATATAGGACCGCAAATTGGAATCCCTTTTTGATTCCGAAAACTGAAGCTCTTTGGATTCAAAATTACCTTAGTGACAGGAAACAATCGTTGTGTATAGCGAGGACTCGTGCGTCGTTTTTCTACTATAACCTGCGGCGTACCCAAGAATCCATTCTTGGTCCACTACTTTTCCTAGTATATATAAATGATCTCCCCTTATGCTCACAAACGTCTCAATTCATTATTTTTGCCGATGATACCAACATACTCTTTTCCCATGAAAATGATTAGGTCTTGAATCTACAATTAACTCTGAATTAGTAATAATATCTAATTGATTTAAATTAAATAAACTCTCTTTAAATATTAAAAAACTAATTACATGATTTTCAGAAACAAATACAGTAAAAAAATAATAAACAAATAAAAATCAAAATTGATAATAAAGAATTAAACCTCGTCCACACTACTAAGTTTTTAGGCATATTAATTGATGATGATCTTAGTTGGAACTCCCATATACTACCCATGTCTGTAAAATAATTTCTAAATACAATGGTATCATTCGTAAAATCCGCCCTTATATCCCACAAAACTCACTCCGTACCCTTTATAATACATTTGTTTTTCCTTATCTCAGCTATTGTGTCATAATATGGGCAGACAAACACAACAGTCATCTGGATACGCTGTTTCTTATGCAAAAACGTGTTATTAGAACCTGTACCAACTCCCTATATGGTTAGCTCATACCGACCCTCTTATTATTACCCTTGACACCCTTAAAATTCACGATATTTACAAATATCATCTTTTAATCTTTATGTTAAAATATAGTCACGGTTTGTTACCCAATGATGTTTATGACAATTACTTCTTTGTGAACAAAGACATACATTCACATGATACTCGACATTCTAATGATCTCTATGTAAAGCCTACAAATACTCTACTTGCCAGAAACACTATTCAATCACAAGGTGCCTTACTCTGGAACACACTAAACCCTTCCCTTAAAATATGTTCTTCAATATTCAAGTTTAAAACTGCACTGACAAATCATTATCGTTAAATATTTCCCTTCTACTTTTCCCATTTATATCAGCAGGCTTTTTACAAATCACTATTTTCTCAACCGATTTGTCCATTTATTTCTCCAATATGCCATTTTGTCTTTTGTCTATCGCGTATATGAATTATGTAGTATGCTGTTAATGTAATCCTATTTGCGTGTCTTTATTTATGTAGGAAGAATTTAGTTAGACAGTTAGACATTATTTTTAATAATTCACAACCTCATCTTCCATGATTATACAATTAATTACATACCATAACGTTATCAATTATAAGTGTTTCAAACAATGGGAAATTATACAGTGTATATGCAGTATACTAATAATGAATACAATAAGCCTCCACATTTAAATCTATATCTAATATATAATATCATCTTACGTGAGTTGTATACAGTTAAGATTTGGTCATTTAAAACACAACGATTTAGAAAAATAGAAATAACTGTTTGAATAATAATAATATAGTATGTGGGAGATTGTGTGGGAGAGGCCATTAAGATCACATGAACTTTAAGGTTGACCCCACCCAGTAGAAGGTGGGACTTATTGTGGGCAATCAAAGGCGGGACAAAAAACAAAACAAGACAGGACAAAACAAAACAGGACAGGACCGGGGGTCCTATGATAGAATGGGTGGGTTATGATAGTGATGGGTTTCAGGGAGGGGTTTCACGTTCTGGGATGGCTATGTACACACACTGGCCAGAAGTATTGCAACATGCAGAAAACAATTTATATTCAAAAATTGATTTAAAATTGCACCAGGAGTTCTTGACTACACAATACGTAATTATTGTCAGAATTACGATTTTCAGACAGATGCGGTTTTCTACAATCAAATAGTGCGAAAAACGTTTCATTTGCTTGTCATGTTCACTAAATTTGGCGGGTTAAAGAAGCCAGCTAATGATATCTTGCCGATTGTACTCCAGAAGGAATACTGGTACAGGAACGTCAAAATGGTTGCAAAATAATCACTAAATGGATTATATGGGTTTGTCAGGGTCTACTGTAAATCTTTAGGGTAACAATCGGAGTGGTTGTATGGACCGGAAATGAGATAATGTCAATAGAAAACGGGAGCACGTCCAGGGCCGTTGGACTCGGGAAATTTAATGACGAGGAAGCGGTCACATGATAACTTGAAAACAACTTTTTAATCGCACCGTTGACATTTTTGCTGTTTGTCATGCACTGTGAACACGTAATTAGACATGATTTATGTAAACCACGTGATTTATTAGACGAGTAGCATTTTGATGTCTCCAATTTTCACACATTTTTCTAAGACCACCGTCTTCCATTGACTTTATATCATTTCCCGTCCTCAAAACCACTCCATTGTTCCCTGCAAACATTTAAATAAACCCTAACGAACCCGAACAATTCATTAAGCGGCTAGGCTAAACTTTAGAATACCCTACCACATTTATCCACCGCGGAAGCCAAACCTTTTTAA
>JAMKCH010016737.1:0-22106 GCA_023653785.1 Ophioderma brevispina | reverse complement strand
TCCAAAGTTAGAGATGAATCGGACATTCCGTTTTTACGCAGTAAACATTTATGCATAGCATAACAGTGCCATAGGATACCGTGTATACAAATTTTCCGGATCCGGAATTTTAGAACAAAGTTGAGATTTTCTATATGAAGGACTTCGATTTGAGCTTAGTTATTTCACACAATGATTAGTATATGGACAAGCATTATGTATATGCAAAAAACACGATTTGTTTGAAAATTGAGTGCGCCTCATCGGGAAATCTCTGAGTCAGCCTTTAAACCCTCTTTTGGCATTTTAGCTATAAATAAATACAACCATTCCAAAAGCACGGCATCAACAAAAAATGAGGGCAATTAAGGACAGATGTCATAAAACTAGTATTGCTCTGAATTTATTTGAATGAATAGTTCAAATGCTATGATCTTTGGAATGCTTAGTGATATCTCTTTGAAGTGCTCAAACTCGTAATTTTAACTAATCTATTATCTACCTCAAGGTCTTGGTTTGGGCCTGCTCGTAGACACAGCACGTCTTACTCAGCCGTCTCACATCATTCAGCTTTTGCCAACTCCTACTCCAAAGAATGTGTGCATCTTAGACAGCAAGTACCTCCAGCAGGCTAGAGGGTGGTCAAGACAGGACATCAGAGAGCCTTCACATGGAGAACCATGGGAACCGAAGCATATGCTAGTACGGATGCCATGGGCTGCAGAAGAAGGGTAGGGTGATGCAATGGTGATGTAGCTAAGTGACATAGTTTTTTGCTTTGTGCAGAAGACCTGTGGGAACATTTTGTTGGTATTTCTGTTTAGACTTTTGTGCAGTTCCACAGAATTTAAAGTTTACTGTCGAGATAAGTTGAACTGGTAATTGGCAGTGGAAAGAAAGAAAGAAAAGGGGGAAGACAACATGTTTCCAAGGGGTGATACTCAGTACAAATTTAGGTACAGATGTGGCTCAGATGGGTAAAAAAGCCTGACCCATTTCAGTAGTGAGAAAAGTGTATAAGTATATATAATCCATTCATAAAGTTGGCTCAGATATTTAACTAAACTGTTTTAAAAAAATCAACCTAGAGCTGGTAAACCAAAATAACAACTAAAATAACCGACTCTTTATACAATAAAATTTACAAAAAAATGACCCTTTCTTGCAGTGAGAAATTTACCCTTATCATCTTAGTAAGGGGATGAAATATGTGATCCATATTGATGGCACATATGTACCTACCCTTCTAAGTTTTCCTTTTTGTAGTTGGTAAGCCCCTATTGGCAAGAAATTCAAAGAGTGTGACTCAATTCTTGATGTCAAAATGCTGGTTATCTGGTGGGCCTGTTGTTTTGCACGATATGTGTCTGAGACAAGTAAAAACATGAATAATGGGCGAGGCGAAGATGTGACCCATTATTCAAATGTTTTTACTGCGGAGGACACATTATTCAGCACAAACATGGACATTGCACCTTTATTTCTATTCTATTACCCAAATAAAATAAAATAATAACCAAAAAACTGGTAAATTCTGATTAAAATGTAACAGTTATTTAAGTCTTCACAGTGCGCGCCCGTCCTTCCTCCGCGTAATGGTTTGTGTTATGCTCCTATAGTGGTTGTGACAAAGACGCTCCGAAAAGATGAGCGCTTTGCATCCGCGCATTGGTCATAATCCGCGACCCATTAGCAGTAAACTAACCAAATCAAAGAGCGAAGCTTTTGAATAATAATGGCAGTAGAGGAATGCAATTAATTACAAGTGTACTTGACATGGAATTCATGATATGGTTACTTGAACATCTCTCTGAATAAAGTTGGAATCCCCATTTGCACTGAATTCCAATCCTTACCACCTAATATTAATGAATTATTGCTGTATACCACCTGAAATACTTAGGTTTTCTCAACATTTACTAATACTCCCTCAAATACTTGCATTTTGATAGCCCATGTATATCCTTTGTTTCTTTTTTTTTCTTCAGGAAGAAATACAATCTGCAAATCATTCGTGAGCATGTCACTCCTTGGCTACTTAAGTCAGCTCATGCCTCCGAAGCTGAAATTTCACAATCCCTTGGCCAATTTTGACCCTCTATCTGCCTTAGTACCTGTGTCAGTGCCATGGAATATGGTTTGCTGTCCATGGTGTGCAATTGCAGAAGTCCCACAGCCAGCTGTGTATTCATTACTGCTGCATAGTTGGCCTATGCAAAGCAGACCCACAAGAGGTTGGTTGGTTTGCTAATTGACTCTATACTTCATTTGCCTTCCCAGTGCAGTGACGTCAGCGCGAGATTTGACGGTCACACCAGTACACAGAGCGTGATGGTTTAAAACGAGTGGTTGTAAACGCGGGACTCAAAGACGGCATATCTGGACGCGTGCGTTAAAAAGCTGCATTCAAGGGTGTGACATCCTCCCCCCCTCATGCACGGAGGGTAGAGAAATGACTTAGTGATGGGAATTCCTTTAAAAACAATATCAGGACGATGGCCGGCCCAGCGTCTTTCAATAGAGTCAATTCATAAAAAACTATTCAAAATAGATTATGACATACAGCTACAAAAACCACAAACCGATTTAGGTGATGTGATTGGTCGGTCATGGGCACATACGACCTCATCCTCGGTCCATAACTTCATACCAAAAAAAAATCAGAAATGCCTTATTACAGTGGGGCTGATTCTTCAGCTCCAATGGTGGTGGATAAGGAAAATATCACATGACAACATATAAAAAAAGTTAAAGATTTTGATCTAGATTGGCTTTTACTGTTAAACCAATGGCATTGGGATTTCGTGGCCACCATCACGGACAATAATATGAATATTTTTTTGAGAAGCACCACCCATTTTTCACCAAATTTTGAGATTTTTGCTCCATATTCATATTTCATCAGAGTAAACGGCACAGGATCATACTATACCATGACGCCGTGGGGTGCAGACGTGCAGACGTTGCATTGGTAATTGGCTAGTAAACTATAACTTTGAATGGTAAAGCTCAAACTTCTCATGTGTTGCCAAAGAAGGAATCTTGTAATTAGAATAATTACCATCAGTTCCCAATGGGAAACTGTTGAATTCCACTTTTTGCTCATTCAACTCCAGAAAAAATGTTGAAAGTTACAGATTTCAAAAGTACATTTACACATCTGAATTTCGGTTCTCAAAGCAATTCCAAGCCAGACCAATCTGGAATTTGCAATCTTCTTATGGAATGGTCATAGAATTATAAAAAAAATAATCTGTGACAACCATGCCATTAACATGTTGATTACTGCTGCATGAAATTTAAGTAAATATTTGCATTTGCAATGATCAGATGGTGTCCCTCGGAAGTGGCGAATAAGATGATCTACCTAAGGTCTTCAATCAACACCCATCTGTGAATGCCTGGACTTGGTAAGTGTGAAGTACAGAAGGTGACATTGCATTTTGTAAATGGAAAAAGAATTTGTAATAAGGCAAGGGGGGAAAAACCTGTTTACGGGCGGACCTTTCAAGTAGGTGGGTTGAGTCGGCCCATTGTTTCTTAGGAGGTTCAAAAATTTGCCTAAAATAGCCCCAAAATCTGAAAACAAATCTGGACAAAAAAGTGAACAATTTTTAAAACATGGTTAAAATAGTTAGCCAAAATTGATAAGATTTCTGCTAAAAAACAGCTGCTTTTATGTGATTTGGCAAAACTTTAAAAAAAATTTTCCAAAATGCAAAATCCACATAGTGTCTGCAATCAAATTCAAACTAATATGGCCCTACTGAGCATGGCTGATTTGAACTTATTTCTGATTAGAAAATCTAAGCATTGAAGGTATTTACTGGTAATCATGGTAACAAGATCATAGTTCATTTGGATTCAAAATATGACAAAATCTAGCACACTGACTAATAATATTAAATTAAACTTTGACCTCAAGTACAATGTGGCCTCATCCCCATCTGTCTTTGAACTTGAAAGTTGAAACACCCCCCCCAAAAATTATCCCCCCCCCCACTTTACCTCAAAAAGTTGAGATTTTTATATCATCTGAACTGGTGAACCTAAGTTCGTATGTGTTCCTAATTTAACATGCAAATTTGATCACCTCTGGAAGATATTCGTAATTTGAATTTTCTGCAGAAGTACAACACATTGGTCTATGGGGCAGCGTGATGCAAACATTGCACGTAGCATCAAAAGGCATGGTCAGAAACTTTGAAAAGTCATCAGAAAAAGGCATGTAACTAAATTTGGGAAATAACCTTCGTGTGAATATCTAGTAAACCATAACAAAAATGATGGTGATTAGATACAAATACACCTATGTGCCTACCTGCTTTCACTTCCACATCATTCCAAGTCGGCCTCTTAGTGGGCGTGAATTGTACTTGATTGTGAAATCAGCAAGTTTGAGAATCACCCGTCATTTTATCATTAGTAATAGTAGCAGTAGGCATAGTAGTAGTATAAGGAACCACACCACAATAAAACGTTGTCGCAATATGGCATCCAAAACAGTGTTGGCATCTGTAATCGGTGCCCTTTCCGAAATAAGTAGTCATAAAATGTTGATAAGTTGTGTCTTAAATAAAAATTTGAAATTAAAATAATGTTGGGACTAGAAAAAACCATTTGAGTGGTAAAGATTTTGTCTGTGCAATTTTTGTATAATTTCTGAGGTTTTTTGGGAAGCTGCAATTCTATACTTCCTAGTAAATTTCAAAGTAGGTGATGTGGCATTTAGAAAACATGCAAATCTCTGTATGCTCTGTAGCTCAAAAAGTATATGACGATGCATTTCTTTTGAAGAGGTAATGAGTCCTAATTCTTTCCAAAAAATCCCATTGGAAATAAACAGTGTCTTTGTAGGGAGAAAATGACGTTTGATGAGAGGTCATTTTGTACACAAGTTTATGGGGAGTTATTTAGTGGTGGCAATTCCATAAAAGTATTATACAGCAGCACTCTATGAAATTAGTACTTTGATTTTAAATTCTTCATTTGCGTGTGTGTAAATCTTAGGTATAATTCGAGGCATAGACCCAGTGCAGAAGATGTTCTACATCCTCACCCACCTGCCGGAAATAACACTAAAACGAGGTGAACACACTGTTGAAAGGATCACTGGCATTACCTCAATTTGTGCTGCAACAGGTATGTGGTCTGTCCAACTTTCACATTTAGAATTTTTCCTGCAAAGTCAGAATCACATTTTGGTGTTGCTATTTGGGAAAAGGACACTTACCAATCCTTAATTCTGTAGCTCTTTAGCTCTGTTTGTTGCCTTTTTGTCAAGTTTTGGTGTCTCCTTTGAAAAGTTGAGTCCTATAGCAACCATTATCATGTTTTGAGGAGTCCCAAGTGTGGAAAAATATCGGATGATAAAATTGGATGATTTACCCCCAATATTAATTGGTCTCCCTATGAGTTTTAAAATATTTTAGCAACACATAGCTCGGCCAATTAATTTGGGCTTAATCGATCCAATTTATATCAAACTTGGATCATAGATGCAACATTGGAACCCCATAGGTTAATGAGGTCAAAGGTCACATACCAAGGGCAAAGGTGATCTGAGGTCAGGTTGTAAAATTATCTGGTAGGATAAGTTTTAGGGAAGTTGAAGTCTAATTGCAACCAAACTTGAGTCATATATGCACCCAAGGGGTTAGGACATGGCCATATGTCATGAACTGGGTACAAAAAATGTTACACAGTGCAAAATGACAAAAAAGGCACCAATATGTATTACTCTCAACACAACTTTTATTCCTTACATGTGAACTGTATATAAGTATACATTTTTAGAAAGCTTATACTACAAGGATGTCAGATATGGCCAAAAGAGAGACAATATTCAGGGTGGGCAAAATTCCTATAGGGTGTAACATAAGAAAAATTACATATTTTGTCATTTTAATATACTGTGGTCAATTTTTTTTCCAAAAATGTGCAGGTCAAAACAGATGTGGATTTTAAAAGACATGACAAAGGCCCTCCAAAAAATAATAAAGGAGATAACTAATGTTGTTCTGTTTTTAACATACAGGGTAAAAAAAAAAAAAAAAAAAATCGGATGATAAAATTGGATGATTTACCCCCAATATTAATTGGTCTCGCTATGAGTTTTAAAATATTTTAGCAACTCATAGCTCGGCCAATTAATTTGGGCTTAATCGATCCAATTTATATCAAACTTGGATCATAGATGCAACATCGGAACCCCATAGGTTAATGAGGTCAAAGGTCACATACCAAGGTCAAAGGTGATTTGAGGTCAGGTTGTAAAATTATCTGGTAGGATAAGTTTTAGGGAAGTTGAAGTCTAATTGCAACCAAACTTGAGTCATATATGCACCCAAGGGGTTAGGACATGCCAACCTAACAGTAACAGTGAATTCAAATCGGCATCAACATCCGAGTGCTATTCTTGTTCAAAGACGTAACAGTAGGAAGGCGCTCTTACGCATATCGGATGATTACAAACAGACTTGACTAAAGGCTATCTGGTCACAAATATTAAAATCTAAATGACTGTTATTGGAAATTACACTGTTTTGCAGCGGCCGGGTTAATCCACTTTGGATTGGAGGACACATGTGGTCCAGTGGATAAAGCGCCCGACCCGCACCCCAAAGGTTGTGAGTTCGAGCCCCACTGAGGCCAATGTGTTTCGCCCTTGAGTAAGGCGCTTTACCTCAATTACTCCTCTCTACTCAGGTGTATAAATGGGTACCGGCATTATTCAATGTTGGGAAGGTAACAGACTCGCTGTAGAGGAGGTGTAGCGATCCCCCTATAGCAACATTATATGGTGGAGTCTGGCCCAATCACTTCGAAAGAGAGATGGGCACTCCGTTCCTGTGTACACAGGTCTGTCCCCTTTACCTTTTTTTTTAATCCACTAACCCTGATGGATTTTGAAGTAAAAAATTTATTCCAATATTATCATGATATTACTAAGATTTATTTAACAAATGTTTAAATGTGATTTTTTAATGCCACTGGGACCGAGGCTGTCGTAGAAAAAGCACACACTAAGAATTCCATAAATCCGTTGGCAAAAATCCTAATGCCCAAATCGAGCAGGTCGTGTCCTTCCCCCAGGATACACCATGCTACCTCCATGTTAAAGAGGTCATATCAAAGTCAAAGGTCATCTAAGGTCAAGTAATGTTGCATTCTGACTTGGCTCAACATTGGGCAACATTATCCTTTTTCGACATGATTCATACATAACACATTCATTTTCACAGCACATAAGAACATGTTCAAAAGGGTAGCATTGAACAATGAAGTTTCCCAGCACATAAAACGTGTTCAAAAGGGTAGCCAGAGATGCGTGGAAGAACTCGGCTTCTGGCCTCGTTCTTCCTCTTAAGCATGGCATCTCCTTGGTTTCAATTCACCGTAGAGAGAGTACCAGTTCTCAAAATCATACCTTTATCCTCTAAATTAAAAATCACTTGTCATTTTGTCAACTTTCTTAAGGGCTTCCATCTTGGATTTCTAAATGATTGTCATTTTGGGCATGGTTTTACATATTTGGGTGTATTGTTTGTAATAACGCATAGACATGTAGCATATGAATGAGAATTACGTTTTCTTTGTGCACCAGTTGTCCTTGTCTATTTGACTATCATTAGTCCATTTAAACATAGGTCTCCTTTACATTTCTTCTAGGGTCAAAGAAAAGGAGCTGCCCCCTACGTTACATCAGAATTTCCACACGATGTCACCGGGGCAGGATCAATAAAAGTACGCTACATGGTGCCCAAGAATCAAGCAAAGTGATGCCATAGTGTAAAATAACTCAAGAAAAATTATGCTTCATAACATTTGAATGTTACCAGACAGGATAAAAAAAAATTGCACTTCATTATGCACAAGTGATAACATAAGTTAAAGATGCTAAGAAGCTGTCAAGAGAATCCTAAAATTAAATATAATGGTACAAGATGTAAAGGGGTACAGAAAATCAAGCAGGTGGAGAGGAGGTAGACATGGTGTGGTCAGTACTGGAATAAACATGTAGCTGCTTCGTGTCTACTCTGCAGTTATCTATATCTATGGATTATAGACAGACAAATTGAGGCGTTATACATTCATTCTGTTTAGCATTTTTCAAACATTATTGAGGAACATCTGAATTTGAATCAGCCATGATAACAAATATTATATCGATACACATTTTATTAAAAATAAAAAAAAAATATGTGCCAAAAGTATCTCAAACTAAATTTACTGTGGGAAATTACCATACTTGCTGAGAGTTAATGTACCCTCATAGCTACACTGTGACTGAAGTTAGCCTCTGTATGTACACTCTCCGTCGGTGCGGCAAAAATAGACCGATTCCTGAACTGCGAGTATACATCTTGTAGGTAGGTAATCGTGGCTACTCCGTAGACGCTATGTAGCTACTACCATGAAGAATCTGGTCATGTACGACATCAAATTCATGATGTTTGCTCACATCTCGTATATACATTCTATTACCTCTGCTGCCCATTATTGAAAATGCAGCATTCTGATTGGTCAGTTTACTGCCCATTATTCTGCAATAATGGGTCGCTGATGCATTTTCTCATTATATCACGCTGTTTTCAGTAATAGAATAGAAATAAAGGGTTTGCAGTATTATTTATGGGCTCATAATGTATCCTCGGCCGGAAAAAAATAAAATAATGGACTCGGCTGCGCCTCGTCCATTTATTTTTGTCCGACCTCGGACACATTATTCGCCCATAAAGGATACTGCATCACCCTTTATTTCTTAAATATATCTAGAATAGATATGAACATCACACATGTACCAAAAGACTAACATCCCACGCCAGATCACATTGTGGTTGTTATAATGCAAGCTCTCAAGCTGAGAGATGTTTCCAATGTCATATTTAAAACGGCGAGAATATATTTTTTTATTTTGCAGTATAATAGTTCCCTTTTACGATCACTGTTTTGATATATTTTATGACATTATTCAGCTTTAATAGCTTATATAGTCTTATAATTGGTATATTTGATTTGTTCTCACCCTGCTGGGAATAGGGATTATCAATTCTAGGCTGTTACTTTTAGCTATTGTTTAAGAACACACCATATATGAGGTATTCTTGTTAAATGATCCCTCACCTATGGTTATGGAACCTCTTTCTTAATGAATCATTATGGAGTTGCTCTGAAATCTTGGCTCATCGAGTGTAACAAGTTGGTAATTACTTCAACTAGCCCAAATTTGTCCCCCGGTTCCAAGAAACCTAATTTGTAGGGATTCCTGGGCCACGAATCCAAAAATCAACCTTAACAAAATTTGGGAAGTGCTTCTTTATTTCCAATCCTGAAGAAAGATTGATAGTGGCTAAGAGATATGAGGACATTCCAGAGAGAAGCGCCTCATTTTTTTTTTTGACCCAGGTTTTTTACTTATTTGGAATGCTTACCAATGTAGTAGAGCATCTAAGAGGTGAATAAGCCGAATTACGGCGTCTTATGTAAACAGATGATGATTTAGTAATTTCTTCATTCACACAGAAATTCAAAGTCATGGTTTTCCTAGAGGGGTGATTAGCATAGCATTCAAGTGCAAACGTTTGTGGTTTTCTTCATGCTTGTTTGTCCAATAACCTCTACAAAATGCTTCGCAGGTGTTCCTACACCATCAATGCAATTGAGAGAATTTGTGTCTCAAAAAACTCCTCCTGTCACTTTTAAATGCCTTACTTACCAAAGTGGTGATAAGGGTCAAATCAAACCCCCTTGCTAAAAGGGCAAGCCCATTTTGGTTAATTGGCTTGACCTTAAAGGCTGACCAGAGATTTCCCAAGGAGGGCGCCCTCAATTTTCAAACACATTGTGTTTTTTGTCATATCAGATAATGCTGTCCTAACTAAACACTGTGTGAAATAGCTAAGCCCTCAAATCTAAGTCCCTCTCGTATAGAAAATTCGCAAATTTTTTATAATTTCCGGATCCAGACATTAGTTATACAACAGTATCCTATAAAATAAATGCCATAGTTATTAGCGGCTTTATACAATTCAGTCTCAAAGCGCTTCCACATTTATTCTGCCGTCACTAGGATAAATCACATTTTCACAATTTGAAAATTCGGCAGCCAATTATAACGGCGGACAGTATGACTACCCCTAACAAGTCCCCATTTACAACCTGGGTGAAGAGAGGCAATCGAGATAAAGGGTCTTGCCCAGGGACACAACCGTTGGCCACTTTGGGCTCGAACTCCCAACCTAATGATCATGATCCTTCGCTTTTCCACTAGACCACACATGCTCTCCTGTATACTACACATAAATGTTGACTGCCTGCAAACGAAAACTCTGATACTCTCAAACTTGGGAATTGGGCATTTGTGGTGACTATCTTAGTTCTAGTACAATTTTCAAGAAATTACCACACAAATAGATGTTTCAAAAATCTCTGAGTCAGACTTTAAGGCACCATTTCTGGGTTTGCGGTCAGGGCTGTCTATGATTATCACTCAACCTGTTGTACTAAATTAAAAATGTCTGCTACTTGCAAGTTATATAATGATAGTGAAGTCATATACATCAAAATACAATGAAAATATAATCCAACTATATAAACTGTTGATTCAGTTGTACAGATTTTGCTCCAATTGGATTTTAAAGATGGTACAAATTGGGATTCATAGGATTAAATAAGGAATACAGTTTTTTAAGGGGACTTGCACCCAAAAATACAAGGGGGAATCATTTGGCAAAGTTAACTTTTACCCGAAAGTTAACTCTTTTTCTACAAAAACATGAAACCCTTAATTTTTTGCCTTGGTCCATTCGGATTAATATATTTTGTTGCCCTTTTTAGCTCTTTTTTAGGGTTTGGGGACTTTCTGGAAATGGGGTCATCTTCCCCCATTGTCCCTCTCCTTGGTTACAGACCTGTACATACCACCTCACCTATTAGTGATGTGGCTGCCCATACACACGCCTACCAGACCAGAGCCAAATAATTAAGTTGCATTGGGTCAAGGAATTCAAATATTTTGATTTGTGGGATTTTAAATAAATACTTGAACTCCCCCCAACAAATAAGTATCGGACCCATGTACAGGTACTATACAGCCCGCTCCTTTTGAATATGTTATGTGTTTGTATTGTAAACGCAACTGAACACATAACTGGTGACAATGGGAAAGTCTGCAGCTGCTTCTAATTCGCTGTAGAAGTGCACGTAATAGGCTTCGTTGCCCCAGCATCGGTCAAAAAATCACAGGCAACATGTTATACAATGAAAGTTTTAATTCCCACCTTCTGACCTTGTGGATTTTGTTTTGGGCCTATTGCTGGGGCAACAAGTCCTATTCCGTGACACTTCGACGGCGAATTGCTGCTTTCTATTGGCATAGAAGGATTAGGTTGCTTGTATTTTCTTTATCTGCATCATGTTCTCTACTTGATATGAGAGCATGGCACTTGTATATCATCGTACCACCATTAATGGTAGACCATTAAACAGCATTTTTGTCTGTCTTGTAAAGAAAACGTATTTGGATGCTTAGAGTTAGGACAACAATGAGAAAACTAATACCTTTCATCTGACATCAAAATTGTACTACTTGCATTAAATATAGAGGGGTCCCCACGGCGATTGCAACAAGCACAGCATTATTATGCAATACCCCTCTCCATATTTTGGGTATCCTCCCTGATATGTAACCCTCTTCCTCCTTGAATCATTGCTGATTGCATTAATCCAAAAGGCACCTCAGTATTTCTCTGCTGCTGTGATAGCCTTGGACAAAAGCACTTGGTGTATTCAATAATGAATCTGGATATCTGTACAGTCAATGGTGATCAGGGAGGGCCGGTCTAAAATCATTACCAAGTTGAGCAGGTATAATGATTACGCAATTTGAGCAGGTATAATGATTACGCAATTTGAGCAGGTATAATGATTACGCAATTTGAGCAGGTATAATGATTACGCAATTTGAGCAGGTATAATGATTACGCAATTTGAGCAGGTATAATGATTACGCAATTTGAGCAGGTATAATGATTACGCAATTTGAGCAGGTATAATGATTACGCAATTTGAGCAGGTATAATGATTACCCAAGTTGAGCAGGTAGATATGTGCAAGGGGTCAGGTTATAAATGATTATCCAAGTTGAGCATGTATCATCATTACCAATTTAGCAAGTAGGATTATGTCATTTGAGCAGGTATAATCATTACCCCAGTTGAGCAATTACATGCTTATGCAAGTTGAGCAGGTATAATGATTACGCAATTTGAGCAGGTATAATGATTACGCAATTTGAGCAGGTATAATGATTACCCAAGTTTTGGATGGGTATAATGAATATCCAAGTTGAGCAGGTATATTGATTACCCAAGTTGTATTACATTGTTGCTTTATATTGCTATTTTCCTTATTTTTCTGTTTTTTTAGAACCAAAATACACTGCTTTTTGCTGTTAACAAATATGGAGACATACATAATACCGGAATATTAAAGTGGTGTTTTAGAATGATGAATTTGTTCTAATGGTGTGTTGTGTATCTTTTTGGTTGCCGATGCACTCGGAAAGGACCATATATACTGCATAATTCCTTGTGTGTCTGTGTGTATTTCGTATACACCTTTTGGTTGACACTTTCCAACTTGCTGTTAAGCTTTCTAGTGCAATGATGGATCAAGTACATTACTGGTTGAGTCAATGGTCCTGTTCTGTGGGTTAACCGATGAGTCAAAGGTCATTCAGGGTCACTTAGTGTCATAGTGTCAAAAGTAAAGGAGACAATTTTTTTGGGCTCGAACAGTTGTGGGGTAATTTCATCAAGTTGCTCGCAAATGCGACTTCAGTAAATCATATGGGGAGTTTTCAGCAGTAATAGTTCCATTGTTATTTTTTCTTTCTGAAAAATGTTTAAAAAACGCTAACCACTTGTGCTCTGGAATGCCAATGCTCGAGCATTCGCCAAGCTGCTCGATGATAAGTTGCAGGTTTATAGGTGTTGCTAGGGTTAAGGTCCTGTAGCGGTCCACTTCGTCCTGGAGTTCATTGTTGAATCAATTTAAAGGTCCATGGACACAACTGAGAGAAATTTCTTCTTCATTTTGTTATATTTCGTACCTCAACATTATCCTGATCATATCTTAACACCGATGTGTCTGTGTGTGGTGTGTGTGTGTGTCAGGGGGGTGTGTGTTGTGTGTGTTTGTTTTTAAGAATTTTTAAATTTAGGGTTAACATACCTTTTTTTCCAGATGAGCCAGAAGTAGCCAATCTTCGGTATATTGTAGGAGGGGACGGCCCCTACTAACTATGTAAGCCATTCCCCCAGGTTTCCCCTGGGTCTGGACAGGGGTGTGGTTTAGGGAAATGTCATTCAAAGGTCAATATTCCACCCCAAAAAGTCCCACATTTTGCCTTATCTTTTTCTAATGGGCGAGAGTAGCCAAACTTAGGTTCTATATAGGAGGACACAAGCCCCTCTAACCATGTAATTCCCCCAGGGTTCTCCCCTGGGTCTGACAGGGGGTGGGGAAATGTCATTTTAAAAGGTCGTATTTCCCCCCAAAAAGATCAACATTTTGCCAATATCTTTTTTCTAGATGAGGTGAGTAGCCAAACTTAGGTCTATCATAGGAGAGCACAAGGACTTACTACCATTGTAATCCATTCCCCAGGGTCTCCCTGGGTCTGACAGGCTGTGAGGAAAGTCAAAAAGGTTCAATCATTTTTGCCATAACTTTTTTTTTTTCAGATGAGCTAGAATAGGTATATTGTAGGAGAGGGGGCAAGCATACTTAAACCATTGTATTCATTCCCCCAGGGTTTCCCCTGGGTTCTGACAGGGGGTGGGGGAAAAATGTCAAAAAGGTCAATATTTCCCAAAAAAGTCAACATTTTGCCATATCTTTTTTTCGAGGGGCTAGAGTAGCCACCATTCGGTATATTATATGAGGGCACAAGCACCTACTTACCATGTAATTCCCCCAGGGTTCTCCCCTGGTGACAGGGGGTGGGGAAAGGGTAAAAAGGTCGGTATTTCCCAAAAAAAGTCCCATTTTGCCCTATCTTGTTTCTAGATGAGGTAGAGTAGCAACTTAGGATATTATAGGAGGGCACAAGATCCTACCCCCACCCCCCCCCACCCCCCCCCCCCCTACTAACCAGTATCCATTCCCAGGGTTCTCCCCTGATCTGAAGGATTCTTGGAGAAGGCTTGGCCGGAATATGATCCAGGAGCATATATTTTCAAGTGTCTCATCGGGGCGCTATTTATTATTATGGAGTTGACCTTATCCGTTAATGTTTTTGAAGGATACAAAGAACGACTCTCCTGACGGCTCGGAATGCGTGGCGTGTGTGTGGGCGCTCGTCTTGTTATCTAAGGTAGTGGGTTCGATCCCATCCAGTGAACAAAGTAGTTTATGATTTTGATTTGATTTTAGAGTTGGAGATTGGAACCATTAAAACATCAGGAGTTTGTGGATTGAAGTAGGAAAAATATGTGAATAGCTGCCTTATGAGATAATAAGATGGTCCATGGTCCTGGAGCATGATTGGGGCCAGGAATCTCTGCGTGCGATCTGACGGGGCTGTGAGGAATGTCCAAAAAGGTCAACATTTATCCATATCTTTTTTCTAGATGGGCTACAGTAGCCAAACTTAGGTATATTATAGGAGGGCACAAGCCCCTTCTAACCATGGTTGTAATTATTTCCCCAGGGTTCTCACCTGGGTTGTCTGGAGGGTAAACATTTCCACAAAAAGTCAACATTTTGCCATAATTTTTTTCTAGATGAGATTACAGCAGCCAAAAATGTAGGCGGACACAAGCCCCTACTATGTACTAGGTCCAATTCCACCAGGTTTACCCTGAGTATGAGGGGAGTGGAGAAATGTCAAAAAAGGGTCAACCATTTTCCCAAAAAAATCACATTTTTGCCATATCTTTTTTCTGTATGAGGTTGAGTAGACAAAAAACTTAGGATATTGTAGGAGAAGCACAAGCCTTACTAAACCATGAATCCATCCCCAGGGTTCTCCCCGGGGTCTGACAGGTGTGAGGAAATGTCAGAAAAAGGTCAACATTTGGCCATAAACTTTTTTTCAGATGAGCGGAATAGGTATATGTAGGAGGGGAACGCCCTACTAACCATGTAATTCATTCCCCCAGGGTCCTCCCCTGGGTCTGACAGGGGGTGGGGAAATGTCATAAAAGGTCAACATTTCCCAAATAGGCCAACATTTTGCCATATCTTTTTTCTAGATGAGCTAGAGTAGCAACCTTAGGTATATTGTTGGAGGGTATAAGCCCCCTTACCATGTAGTTCATTCTGCCAGGCAGGGTTCTCCCTTGGGTGTCCATCTAGAAGGACCCTCTTTCCCCTTGTGTACCCACCCACCCACCCCCCCCCACCCCTGTGACCTCGCGCTTCGCGCTCGGGTGGCTAGGTCAGTGGGTGGGAAATGTCAAAAGGTCAATATTTCAAAAAAGGTCAACAGTTGGCCATATCTTTTTTCTAGATGAGCTATTATTACAATAAACTATTGTGTATAAGTCCGTATGGCCATGTGTGTGAAGGTCTGTGAAGGTCTGTAAAGATGCATATGAGGATCAGGTCCATGCAACAGTCCACTTAGTCTGCCTGTATTGGAGGTACTTGAAGCTCACTTATGAACTATACATATACAATGTACAGACATATTATTCAACACCCCAGAGCTGCATATGCCCTTGGGGGGGAGGCAATCCGTCCATACCGCCATATTGGCGGTCTACATATTTTTTAAAGTTTGCATCGCAAAAGTGGTAAATTTCAAGGATAAATACACCCAAACTGACTAGAGCGAAATGGTCCTCGTTTTTGCGAACGTATCGCAAGATGCTGGAGTTGGCTTTGACCCAGAAGTGACGTACATTTGTATGACATTATAACAATGCCCACACGCACATTGGTGACAAGGGTGACAACCTCCCCAAAATGCACCATCAGATGCCACATCTGGTGAAATTTCTGCTTCTAGTATTCTACTGTGTCTAGAAAGTTTTCTGCTCAGGAATGACTGGGCAAAAACATAATCATCGTAATCATCCTTCGACTTAGTCAACATCATAGTCCCCGACTTCTTTGCCAAATGTCTTTATCCCGCATTGGTGTTTCCATTTTTTTACAAAGCAAAGTGAAGCCTGTGTCTCTGTATGTCATATCTAGGTCAGTGGTCTTCTACCTCTACTTGGACATGGAGGAGGCCGCAGAAGGCGGTCTGATCTATTAATCTGGTCCTTGCTTCGAAAGCAATGCCCAAGGAACTTTGCTATCCTGTGTGTTACAATTGTAGATATGAAAGGTATCTCACCATAGATCTAATGTTTGGTGGTATGCTCCTTCCAGGAGCAAAATGTAAGTCCCCCTCTACTAAACCGTCCTAACATTGTTAGGTAAAACATTTACCCATAAAAGTAACTTACACATAATCCTGTGACTGTTTCCTAAGTATTCATATTGTGTGAGAATGATAGCTGTTCGTGAGCTCAATGGAAGACAAAAACTGCCATAATGAATAATCACAAAAGTTTATTTATGGCTTGTTGCTAATGGGAAACACTTGTGATTGACTGCATTTTAAAATCCCCACCAAAGTGAGCACTTCTCTGTGTAATCAAGCCATGCTCATTCGGCCATGCATATCTCCCAGGCTCAGATCTTACCACTGGAGTTTTCAAGGTGGTTAATCTTCATTCCTTGTCCATAACACCCTACCATTAACGAAGACTTAAGACCTACTGAATTTATTTTGTGTTTCTTAGCATCATGCCCAGATTGACAAGACAGGCCATTGGCCATTAGTCTTTTTTAGGCTTGGGTAACTCTCCCTGGTGAAGCAGCTTGCTAAAGAAGGGGCAAACTATTTAAGAAGTTTGGAGAGCACATGCAGAGTACTGTGTTCACCAGTACAGTCTATGTGCAAGAGGTGTAATGGTGTGTGTGTTATAACTGCCTACCAAGGGGAGAACCATTTGTGCAGATTGATGACAACCCGACAGTTTACACACATGTCAGATTGGACCTGCTAGGCGTTCGCATGTTCACCACAATGAGGCCGCTCTGGTAGGAGTATAGTTTTATATTCATATATATGCTTGGCAATGCCCGATCACACAGAAGGAGATAGACAAGCTCACTGTCAATTCCTGGTTAGTGAGGAATCGATTAATGGCGTAGCCCGCAAACTCGCCTGCCCTCAATCCCGTTCGAGCATTTATATGGGGACCACTGAAGTCCTCTGTATAGTCCCTCCATCAGTGCCAACAGCAAACACTGGAATGTGCCTGCACATTTTTCTGCAAAGGTTCAATTGGAATGCGTATCCTACATAGCGTGTCCAAAAGCTGTTAAATGCCATGAGGAGATGATTCCAAAGGGCGGTCATTGACAGCGGTGGTGGATTACACATGTTTACTGAACTGCAATCTATACACCCCAATTGTGACTTTTGATGATGAACAGTTTTTTGTCTTCCATTTGACGCGTCATTCAGCATGAAGTCATGGTACAGAAATCTTTTATTTTCACACAGAACACACTTAGGAAACAGCCCATGAAATATTGATATCCAAGTTGGTTTATTGGTATAATTCTGTTACCTTATATCTTTTTTTTGCCGCCTGTATGAGAGGAGGGAACTCTTACTTTTTGTGTTATGTTGTATTTCGGGAGCTCCGCGATAGTTGGACTTGTCTGCACAATACAGTAAGAATGCTCTCCACATAGCTCCTCAAGAATTGCGACTTTAGTTGCTCTGATGTCAGACTTTCGACAGATGATATAGCTTTTTAGGGGCGCCTCCGGGCGCACCTATTAGCTGGGCTTTGGAAACTGTTACGGCGGTTCCTTTAAGTACAATGGATGCGCCCGTAGCGATTGGCGTGCCTACTTTTCCGTATCCGGCGAGCACCGAAGTTACCCAACAAAACGGTTCAATTTCTCGCTAGTTTCTATAGGTTGCGGACCCAATTATGATACATATTCAAAACAAAACATAAGTAACGGACCACTGATTTTCAAAAATCTCCATAGAACCCCCTTCGTATTCCGGAGTCACTTATGCGCCGCCCAGTACTAATAAATATCTTTTCGCAGTCTGTGACACAGACTACGCACTTTCCGGGACCGCCGATAGGAACCTGTAACAATAATTGGGGATTTCTCTAGGTTAAGTCCACGATATATGTTACATATAGCGGATGTTCCAAATATGGTGGAAAATATATGAAGATTTGCTGCGAGTTCCCGATGACCTAACGATGAATTTCTTTCGACAGAGATTTAATCAAGAAAACGTTCTCCATTTTTCCTTGCGAAATTTAAGGATTGTTTCAAAACACTCTATAATGGAATGCCCCTCCACTTAACACGCCATATTTGGTCATGTCCAATTTTGACCTCGACAAACCGTTGTGATCAAGTGAGCAGATTACACGTATATGTAGCAGTCTTTTGGGTGGCTCCGGTCTCGCTCTGAGCGGGTGTAAACGTCGACACTCATGCATTATTTTCCCCCCGTTGCATTATTTTCCCTCCTGGGTTGCGAAAAATCGGTCAGGCGAGTTTGAATTTTCATCGTTGTTGTTATTGTATTTTTTTGTTCCGTTTGACTGCTTGTTACCAGGAAAGATGTGCCGTTGTTTGCTTTTTTTTTTCTCCTTTTCCCTGTTTTTTCTCTTTTTTGTAACAACCTACACAGCTTAAATTTGAATCACGATTTGGGTAAAATAGCCAAAATGACAATATAATAATGAAACTGGACAAAATTATGAAACGGAAACCAAAGAAATTAAATTTAAACATAATATCCATACAAATAAAAAATTCAAACGAATTAAACAAATTGAACAATGAGGGAAAAAAGAAAACGCTAAACTACAAAAATAAAGAAAGACAAATACAAATAAGATTTTAAAAGAAAAACAATATTAAACTATAAAATTAATTAAAAATACATCAAATAAGTATCCGCAAATTAAATTATAAACAAACGTTAATGAACAAAATAAATGTAAAATATAACAAATGGCAACTACTGAAAATACACAATAACAAAGTACAAAATGAACAATGACTAATAAAAAAAATACATATAAGTTGAGATAAACTAATAATAATAAAACACAATTACAATGGAAACAAAAAAAACTGATTTAATTCAACATAAATAAAAATACAAATAAAAATCAAAAGAATTAACATTGAACAATGAGTTGAAAACTAGAAAACGCTAAATGAAAAATAAAAGAAAAGACGGATCAAATAAGAATTTAAAAGAAAAAAAACAATAAGTAATTACAATTAATTAAAAATACATAAAATAATATAATTTTTTTTTTTTTTTTAAACAAAAATTATTAAGGCCAATGGAATTGGATTGAACTGTTCGAAAAAAGGAAGGTTCCACTATTTTCATTATTCATTATCCATATTTTTTCAAGATTTCATATAATGTTTACGGTCATTGGTATAAGATGTTGTCTAAACCTGATTCAATATATCTAACGATCAGACTTTATCAAGTTGATACTTTTAATAATAATATTCCTTCAAAAAAAAAAAAACATTTTTTCAAGATGATTATTGAGAGCTCGATCACAGAGTATGATCAGGAGCCTTGGTAGGGATATCTAAATTGTCATTAACACTATGGAACATTAACAAACGGACATGCCAATACCGATGTGCTTCAATGTGGATTCTTCACCCACATTCCGCAGAATTTTCAGATATGAATTAGTTCAACACTTTAATCTATATTGTTTTTGGAATCTTGTTTTTAAATGCTTTGCGGTTTTTTATGCAGTTCCAATGATAATTGCTGTATTTTTTCCTTGTATGTTTATGTATTTTAAGGCAACCTTGATTTGAAAGTCTTATTTTAATGCTGCTCTAATTAATCTGTTTCAAACATTATCACATAAATTCTTGTTTGTAACATACATTATAAATGTTTATTATTTTTCACTTGTAATTATATATAGTATTCAGGTCTCATGGGAGACCAGTGTTGTATAACTGTTTGAGTACCCTGAATAAATAAGTTTTACTACTACTACACTCAGTAAGTGCCCACTCAGCCACAAAAATATGTTAAATGATCAAACGGCATGCCTGATATTATGAAAAGCTGAATGTATTGATCTTCTTTAATATTTGCGCAAAATATTACTTTTAACACAAAATATGAAGTTTTTATACAATTTTGTGTGGTTTAAAATTCACTGTAGTCGCTAAAACAGCAAATATCGCAAAATTTATGCAATTAGGTCATTTTTGCAAATTATTACTTGATTGCAACATTTTTTGTAATGATTGAACTCTCACCTGTACTTGTTACTCTAAATAACCTTTCAAATTTGGTGAAAATTGAACAAGGTATTGATTTTTTATGCATTTTTAAATAGTGGTTTACTAAAATCAAAGGTGGCACCATAGGATCCTCATTTGTTAATAATGTCAAAAGCCTCATACCATTCAAATGTCTTGTTTAAGTCACGTGTAAGAATGCTTAAATGTACATTGACCTCATTTGAAATATGCGATTCAATTAAAACGCAACCTCCATTTATGGTTTTACAAGCACACCCTCATTTGTTTATGAAGTCAAGGGTCGTCTACAAGGGCAAAGGTCATGTTTACCTATCATTGACCACAACAAAAGGCAACTCCCAAAATCCACCCCATCAGCTGGTTCTGCCAAACAGTGCCTCAATAAACATCCCTCCCCTAAAATGCTAATAACCATTTTCCAATCTTATAAGTGCACCAAAAATGAATAACAACCAGTATTGTCTTAGTATGATATTTTCATATGTGGACACACTTAAACCATTTCTTTTACCTTGTATTTGGCTTTAAAAATAAAGCTTTCCTAAGTTCCTTATATTTCCCGATAATACGGCTAATTTGGTATTGGGCTCCATACAAATTGCAACTTCCCCAACAATAACTGTTTCATACTATATTCTTGTACTTCAATATAGATCTATGTTTTTTATACTTATTTCAAACACTTTGTACTAAAAAGTTGCAACAAAACTTCGCGAATTCAATCTGATATGTGGGGGTCTAACCGTTTTAGTTCTTAAAAAAGTATTTCCCACCACATAGAACAACCCACACAACTCACCCTTGGGGCGCCCCTTTCCGTTTTAAAGGAATTTTTATTAAAACTTGGTCCCCTTCTCTGCTCTCATGATTATGACCTCTGATATTTCAATTCTTCTACTTCCTTAATATTTGGCCTCCATTGCGGCAGATAGAGGATTTTCATTGCATTGTCATCTTCGCATTTAACCCAATTAAGTTTCCACTTGAGCATTTACTCTCAAATGCAGTGAGTAGATCTTGGGCAGAAGTGATAGCAGTTGGGCAGTCAACGCAACATTGTCAGCATAGTACTCTTGACTGTTGCCCAGAGACCGTTATCATTCATGTTGTCTGCTGACTGGCGTAATACGTAGTTGACCATACTAACGGAAAGGACGGGAGCAAGTGTGTCAATTAAAAGTAATGCCATGGTAATTGAATTCCTCTATCATCCATGCTCTGCAAAAAATTTGTTGGATTGTCATACGTAATAGAAGTGGCCCTTACCACTCATCAGGGTACCATAATTAAGCAGAATGTGTACCATTGCCTTCTGATTCAACACTATCAAATGCCTTTGAGATGTCTACAAAGAATATACATGCTACCTTGCTACTCTTGTTTCGTCCAGGATCTTGTAGTAATAGAATCTGTGGTTTCGCACTGGTCGAGTAGATGTATTCGCACGGAATCCATTTTGGTTGATGCACAATGAGAAGATATAAAATGCATGTGGGTTATTACCCAATAGAGATTCATTGCAGAACTCAAGGAGTTACTCTTGGAAAAGCTCATTTTCCATATGAACCAGGGTGGTGTCAGGACTGAGCATTTTACCGGCCCTTTGCAGGAGTTCGTCATTGGTAAATTAGCTGGTAGCTATTTGTAACTGATCAAAACCTTGAAGTTATGAAAAGGAAATTAAAATTTACAGACTGCTAGTCGTACTTTTAAGTACTGACTAAGCAGTTCTTTGTAGGTCAAATGTTCTTCTC